>JAXDDX010000029.1:2610000-2625000 GCA_034670405.1 Hoplostethus atlanticus
GGATCGGCTTCGAATGCTCTGTAGATTTCTGCTACACAGGGTTCATTAGGGATGAATTGAGCTTTTCTACTGCACAGTTCTCCTCTGTTACATGCTTCAGCAGAAGGGAGAAAACTGGACTATGTGGATGGATCTTCCTCCATTTGAGGTCTGACGCCTGACAGCCCTAGAGCCGGCCTGCTGCTGTTGGACATTGACGCCAAAAAACACTATCGAGGAATTTTAAACCTGGCCGTCTGGGCAGAGATCTCCGCCAGCCCCTCGCCCTCCTCTTTTATTTATATTTTGGTTTATTTTTTCTCTCCATCTCTTGGTGTTGATCGAGGGCAAACTTTCCCTCGCTCGCTCGCTCCCTCCCGCGGAAATGGCATTCCTGGTCCGTTGCTATGCCAACTGCTTACAGCCGTGGTCCTCCAAAGTAAGCGATGTCGTAATCCCTTTTCTGGCCAGCGCCGCTGGCTTAGGATGCTGCCGCCGTTGTGTGTGTGTGTGTGTGTGAGAGAGGGAGAGAGGGAGAGAGAGAGAGAGAGAGAGAGAAATGGAGAAAGGGAGAGAGAGAGAAAGAAATTGAGAGAGAGAGAGAGAGAAACGGAGAGAGACTGGTGAGGTTTGTGTGCATATGAGTAATATTCATCATGTCTGTTTTGAAGTGCATGCATGTTTCGCTTCTTCCTGTTTGGATGCAGACATTCACATTTAAAATGGTCTCTACTAGTAGTGGTCATGCTACTGTACCTTCCCCAATCCCTGTGATGTAAGGCATGGTTTGAAAAGTTTGTTGACTAAATACAAATGATTGACTTGCCTGCACGATAGAAAATCAGGAGTCGAGTTTGGGTTGCAAGAAAAACAGTAAAATACGTTGCCCCGTATAGAATATGGCTCATGATTCCTCAGTAGATGAACCTGATGAGAGTCTAAGGACCACAACATTGCACTGTACCACACTGTGTATGATCAATGAAATGACTAGTAAAGAAGACAAGAGACGTTTTCTAGTTTCGCACCAAGTTGTATTTCAGTCAAACCCAACTGTCAACAACAACACTCATGTAGGGGTTCCCAGAAATAATGTTTGAAAGCCACAGAGCCCGGGCTTGTCTGGTGATTATCTTGATGACGGGGTGTGGAGAGTGACATGAAAGATGGTGGGTGGCATGTCACACAGGTCGTAAGTAGCGCTGCACGATACGTGAATTTTGGTTTTGATTATTTCACTCAGAAGCGCTGCAGTTGAAAATATATTGACAGAAAATGCCAAAAGTGCAGTAAAAGCATGAAGACTAATACTCCCATGGTGTTCCTCAGCCTGCTGACTGAATCTATCTTGTGTTGTGTGTGTGTGTTGTAGTCGGCGGTGGGCTGGTGATGGTGTAGCCGTGTGTTTAATTAACAGCTCCATGTCCTAGTTTAGCTGCTCTGGATCGTCTGGCGGAGTTAGCCTAGCTTCTGGTCAACTTACTTGATGGAGCGAGGGAAGCGACTGCAGTGCATGAAACCTGAATTAACAGCTGCGTTGTGACGGACTCGTGTTTTTTTTATTGATTAAAGGGAGGGATGTACACACACACACACACACACACACACACACACACTACAGCCTGTTGCTTGTCCTAGCGGTCTGCCTGTCTGTGTGTCTTCAGGAGGATAAAGCAAGAAGATGCTCAGTCTGAAATAACACATTAAATTTTACTCTCGCTACCACAGAGAAATCCCTTGTGTAGCTCAAACTATGTGTGGATATCTCACTACTTTAGAGGGATCTATCATCACCGCGGCTGCATGAAAACCTTGTGAGTCCAATTCTCGGTGCGTTTCCTTTTCTTCACTTGAATTGAGTGATTACACGGTTCCCTCAACGTGCTGAGTAAATGAGACCCCAGGAGGCAGGAATCCCATTCACAGTTGAGTTTGTAATTTGGAAAATTGTGGATTCCTGAAAAAACCATATGGAGACATATTCAGCAAGACACACAATGTGATATAACTATCTCTTGTGCTGGTTAGGGTGAACCTAGCTTAGATGTGAGAGGAAAGAGGGGGCGGGTGAGATTTGGGAGAGAGAGAGAGAGAGAGAGAGAGAGAGAGAGAGAGAGAGAGAGAGAGAGAGAGAGAGAGAGAACAAAAATAAAAAAGTGATTTCTCGTCATGGATGGATGGAGGGAGAAAGAAAGAGCGAAAGAGAGAGTGAGTAAGGAGGAGGGGAATCTGAAGCATCGACTTTTATTTGGAGAGGGAGAAAGAAAGAAAGAAAGCAAATCGGTGAAAAAAAGCTTCTGAATCAATGATTTTTTTATTCCACAAGAGGTTTTCACAATTTCATCATTCACTGGCTTGTCAAAGTGGCGGCCAATTATTTTCTCTAGAAGTCTCCTCCTCCTCTGGTGGTGCTGACTGGAGCTGGTGATGTTTCTGCCTGGGTCTTCACTGCAGTGATGGCGGGCTAGCGGTTTACGAGGCTGCACAACACAACGCTTTCTGACACCCACAGAAGTGCTGGGTCAGTCAGGCAAGCCCATCGAGACTCACCAGCCAATCAGCACTCTTCAATTTAGAGCTGAACGAGGAGATCTGAGAGACCAGATGAGGAAATAAGTAGTAAACACACACCATTGTTTGATTCGTATGTTGTTTGGCCTCTCCACGGGATACCAGCAGCTGCCTGAAGGCTCTTTAGTTCACATTTACATTGTTTTTGTCTTTTCTATCTGCCGTTCGCTACAGAACTGGCGAAAAAACCCTCAAGACTTTAGTGAATGCTGTTGAAAACATTGAAAACAGTTTATTTTGTCTCCTACTGTAGCTTTCTACCAGATATGCCGTAGTCTTGCTCTAGTTTCTGTCCGTGTTGAAGTATCGACCGCGTGGAACTTTGGCATCAGATGACAGAAAGGCAGATCTAGGCCAGCGGAGTCGCTCTGCTCTGGGGCCTAGATTCATATACATCTCTGATAAACAAACCCACTGCTCGGCCTGAAGCAGACGAGGTCAAAACACCGGCTGAGTACGTTTTGAAAACCTAAAAACATTTGCAGCAGTTGATTTAACGTACTATGGATGTGATGTGGCCACTTCTTCTGAGGCCTTTTAAAGCTAAATCAAGCATCCTGCAGCTCTTTTGTTATTCATTTAAAATTGTCTCACCGACCTAAAACTGTCTTTCTGAGCTGCTGATCATTGCTTTCTTTTAATCTGTTATTTTAAGAGTATTGTTTAAAGGCCATCTTGCTGTATTAAAGTGACAGACGAGAGAGAAAGAGGGGTTGAAATGCGTCAGAGTCTAAAAGCCAGACCCGAGTACATACTTACCCGTCAGGACGTTGCTGTGACACTTCCTGTCCGTCCCTGTGGAGCGTCCCCTCGGTCCACCTCCTCCTCCTGCTGCTGCTGGACGCCTGGTCACAATGTTCTGCTGCTGAACCCTCTGACCTCCTGCTGCCTGCCTGGGATCTCTGTCAGCTCCTCTGTGTGTGTGTGTGTGTGAGATAGTGTGTGAGAGTGTGTGTGTGTGTGTGAGAGTGTGTGTGTACTTTCCCTCCTTCTGGTGTCTCTGTCTTTTACTCTTCCTCTTTCTCCCTTCCTTCCCCACTCATCTGTTTTCTTCTACTATTTGTTGTTCTCTCTCTCTCTCTCTCTCTCTCTCTCTCTCTCTCTCTCTCTCTCTCCCTTTCTCTCGCCCTCTCTCTACCCCCATCTATTATTCAAACATCAATAATGGGGCTTGTTGTTGTTGCCAGCCTGATGCTGCTGTTGTTGCTGCCCTGCTGATCTGCATCCTCACTCATCTGCTGCTTCCCGACTTATCAGCCACGCCAACTCCTCCTAAACCAGCCAGCACCCTCACACATCTAGACCCTCGATGAGAACAAAAACTTCATTATGAAAAAAATAAAATAAAAATGTCTGAGACCTTGACAGACCCCAGAGCGAGGGATCCCCCTTCCAGGCCTCGGACCTTAAATGGTCTTGAGTACAGTGACATACATGATTGTAAGTCTTAAAGAAAATGCTTTTCTTTCGCTAAATGCTAAAATGCTAACCAAAATACACAAAATGAACCAAATATCACTGGGGTAGACGATCATAACTGGGGACATCAACATCATCACCGTCAGTGTCATCAGGGGGAGGAAGAGGAGCGCGAAGGGTGCCGACCCTGCCCAGCTGCAGCCACAACCTGGGATGAAAAGAGATAGGAGACGCACCCAGACACCCAGACACCCAGACACACATACACACATACACACAGACACCCAGACACCCAGACACCCTTACACCCATACACACATACACACATACACCCAGACACCCAGACACCCAGACACCCCTACACCCTTACACCCTTACACCCATACACCCAGACACCCTTACACCCATACACACATACACACATACACCCATACACACATACACCCAGACACCCAGACACCCTTACACACATACACACATACACACATACACCCAGACACACAGACGAGGCTTTGAGAATAGAGATCAAGCGCTGCTGTAGGGTGAAAACTTTCTGGGAAAGTTTGAGTGATTTTCACCAGTTTGATGTTCTGACGTCACGTTGTTCCAAAAATACACCACCAAACAACAACATGGAGCCAGGAACTCAACGTACACTGTCAATAGCGTTTTTTAACAGTGTTAAAGAGTTTTAGGGTGCTGAGTCTGTTTGTACATGAAATCCAATCTAACCCATTGTATATTATCTAAAGTTTAAGGTGTCAATTTGAAGATTCGCCTTTTTGTCTTGGGCAGTTTTGCAAACGCTTGATATCTAAAGTTTCATTTCATGGTGTACAAATCAGATTTGGACAATATTGGAAAGCAGTATTAAAAAAAAAAAATCAACCTCTTTTGCTTCTCCACTGACCTACAGCCTCGTTGGGCTTCTGTTTAGTTTAATGTTTGATTGGGGATATAGCTGCTGGTCTCCCCTTCATCATTGGATCAGATAGGATAGAAAGCTACATTAAGCTGAACCTCTCTTGAGTGGATTACCCAGATTAACAATTCTTCAGTACAGACTATCGACCCTTGTACTCCGTGGTGTGGCTTCACACCCAGACAACTCTAGTATCCCGATTAGCACTGAACGCCTCCAAATAAGACTGATAGAATGAGCCTGAAGCAATAACCGATTCAGAGATCAGATGAAATAATTGTTGCACTTTAATTGGAGGATCTCTTGAGGAAAAGACGTTTCTAGGAGGGTCACAAAGAATGTTTGATCCCTGGAAAAGCCAATATGTCCAACAGCTACCTGTCCTGTCGGGGCGACCTTGAGCAAGACACTGAACCACGACAACCACGACCTGCTCATTGATTGTAAGTCTCTGTGGAGTCAGTTAAATTCACAATTTGGACTTTTGCGGTCAGACGGTTGCAGTAAGAGTCAATCATGCCATCCAGTTTGTGAAACGTCAAAAGAAGCAATAAAGGCTGAGCATCCTAAAAGATAGTGAGAGCAATGGAAAAATATATAGTAGATATTTATAGGAAGATAAACACTAAATATATAGTAGTCCCTTTTTGTTTTTCATCGTAAATTTCCCATGATCTTGTTCTCAAGGTCTTGATAATCTTTGATTTATTGAAAAATGCAGCGGTAAAGGTGGTCCCAAAGGTTTTAGTAACAATGGTTGTCAATCATAGTATCCAGGCTGTAACACTCTGATCAACGGAGGGAAACTAAAGAGAGAATGAGATCGCTGCACCGCGGCTCCGCCAGCATCTGAATCTGATGACAGGCTCTTTGTTATGATCTCGGAGGTTGACCTTTGCCGGGTGATGCAACGCCGCAACCTCTCAGCATTGGCCGTGGCAGGTTTACTCTGACCTCGGCCCACAGGCTGGCTGACGGACAGGCTGACAGACCACTCAGAGGAAGTCAAGGTAACATAACCTTAACAACCAGAGAGAGGGGGGCGGGTTCAGAGAGAGAGGGGGAGAGAGGCTGAGAGAGGATGAGAGGGAGGCGAGAGTAACAGAGAGAGAGAGAGAGAGAGAGAGAGAGGGAGAGGGAGGTGAGAGTAACTGACAGAGAGAGAGAGAGAGAGACAGAGACCAAGAGGGAGAGAGGCAGAGAGAGGATGAGAGGGAGGCGAGAGGGAGAGAGGCTGAGAGGGGGAGAGGGAGGCGAGAGTAACTGACAGAGAGAGAGGGGGAGAGAAGCAGAGAGAGGATGAGAGGGAGGTGAGAGTAACAGAGAGAGAGAGAGAGAGAGACAGAGACCAAGAGGGAGAGAGGCAGAGAGAGGATGATAGGGAGGCGAGAGGGAGAGAGGCTGAGAGGGGGAGAGGGAGGCGAGAGTAACTGACAGAGAGAGAGGGGGAGAGAAGCAGAGAGAGGATGAGAGGGAGGCGAGAGTAACAGAGAGAGAGAGAGAGAGAGAGAGAGAGAGAGAGAGAGAGAGAGAGAGAGAGACCAAGAGGGAGAGAGGCAGAGAGAGGATGAGAGGGAGGCGAGAGGGAGAGAGAGGGAGAGAGGCTGAGAGGGGGAGAGGGAGGCAAGAGTAACTGACAGAGAGAGAGAGAGAGAGAGAGAGAGAGAGAGAGAGAGAGAGAGAGAGAGAGAGAGAGAGAGAGAGAGAGAGAGAGAGAGAGAGAGAGAGAGAGGCAGAGAGAGAGAGAGAGAGAGAGAGGATGAGAGAGAGAGGGAGAGAGAGAGGATGAGAGAGAGAGGGAGGCGAGAGAGAGAGAGAGAGAGAGCGGTCTAGGGTATCATATGCACAGGAAGTCGGGGTGGTAGAGATCGATGTGGCTGCATTAGGCCAGACCAGGCCGGACTCACCACCCATCAGTCAGATCACTACTCAGTTTCTCTCCTCTAGGAATCCTGGGAAGATCTAGAAGACGTATTACTCGTCCACATTAAAAGTCTAAAGTATAAAAATAAAACAGAACAATCCTGATATTTAGGAGAAATCTGGAAATTCACTATCACAACATAAAACATCATTAATATTATTATCCTGTTGTCAAGGGTGTTAAAGTGATTGATATATTTACTTATTAGAACTTTATTTTGAAAGTGAACCAATGTGCTTATCAAAGAATTCCTCTTTCCTCACCTCTTCTTCACTGTTGCTGCTCCTCTTGTTTTGCTGACAGCAAAAAAAGCGACTTGTGCTCGGCATCAAATTGTTTTGATTGACATTATAATTTCCTTTGTTGAAATTGCTCCCGTCACATTTTGGCATCCCATCTAGAAAACACAGATTCTACAGTCATAGCTGGAACTGGATGTTGTTGTTTATTTGTTTTTTTTCCGGTGTTGCCTTACAGAGAAGGTCAAAGCCCCGTTCTGGCTGGATGTTGACTCTGCTAGCAGCATCCTCACTTCCTCTCTAGCCTTGTGTTGCTGCAACGAACACAGATCTGAACTTGTTGCACTTCACTGCAACCGGCCTCCAGTCCTGTAGATTGGGGATTGACTGAGGCCACGTCCAGACATCTTACGCCTGCATCACGTGACAATAAAACATAATCGTTTTCAAAAGTCTTCATTTCCAAAAGTATAGGTAGCAGGAATTCATTTTTAGGAGCATATGTTACTAAAATGGCATCACCTGTCCACACCTAGTCGTGGTGGGACCAAACCAGACCACGCCAGGCTGACATGGCACTTCACTTGCAGAGTTGATAACCTGACTTCACCTTTTGATGCAGAGGAAAGAAGAGAACTGGTTATCCAAAGTTCTTCCACTGTAGAAAGTAGAAAGCGGTGCGATGGTATAGAAAGCCTGTGTTGTGTCCTGCGTGGTGTAACTACTGTCCTTTAGCTGTGATAGGCTGACGTTTCAGAGGGACACGCCCACTCAGCTTCTGTGTGCATCAATATGCCAGAGCTGGTCAACATTACAGGGCTAGATGGGCTGAAACTGAGGCCACACACACACACACACACATACACACATACACACATACACACACACACACACACACATACACACCGACATGCATGTGCACGACCAACCTAGTGACTGCAGACAAACCTATTCCTGCCCCAAGCACTCACACACATTAACACACACAGATGCATGGACATTCAAACACACACATGTGCACACACACACACACACACACACACACGAATCCACCCCTCACACACACATCATACATACTCCCCCCTACCACAGCCCCCCTTCCCACAGCTCTAATGTCAGTGATGAGTCCCCATGCTTCCCACCACACACACACACACACACACACACACACACACACACACACAGCCTAGTGCTGATGTTTCAACCCCCCCCCCCTCACCCCCCGTTCCACTTGCTCCCATTATCTCAGTGCTATTGATCTCCCCTCCCCTCCACTGCCTACACATCCACAGAGCCCTACTGGATAATTTTCAAGGACATTTATAAATACAAAATGTGATGGATGGATTGCTCTGTACATGTGTGTGTGTGTGTGTGTGTGTGTGTGTGTGTGTGTGTGTGTGTGTGAGAGAGAGAGGGAAAGGAAGAGGGACAGAGCGAGTGTGTTTGTATGTTTTTGTGAGGTGTGTGTGTGTGTGAGTGTCCTTGCAGGCAGGCAGAAGGTGTGTGTGTGTGTGTGTGTGTCTCCTTGTTGTTCTCTCGGTGAGGCAGGGCTAAAGCTAATGCACGCTATCAGCCTCATAATCTTCTATCTTCATCAGGGATTGCTTTTTAAAAAAAAAAAAAATAGACAGAGACATCAGAGAGAGCCTGACCAACCTCCTGAACAAAACCCTGCAAAAAGAACTCCAACTACTATCACAATTTCACACTGAATCGTCAGAATCACGCTGCTGTTAAACATCTTTTTCAGTACAGGCACATAAACATCAATAGGGCTCGGCACAAGGGTGGAGCATCACCAGCCACCAGTCAAATGCCAGTAAACTCAGGCTGTGTCCGTCACCGTGTACCAGCCCGTCCCCGGACCGCTTTGGCACGTAGCCGCTAGCTGCTTTGAGTTTCCTTTCTCGTCAAAAAAAACACTTTGTGCGATAAAATGATAAAAAATGTCTGAAAGCTTTTGGAGTCCTGCGTTCTCCGTGGCCGGCGGACAAACGAAGTCGGTTTCCTGCCCCTGCCAGGCGGCGTTACTGATGTAGTCTGCCTCCATCTGGGCTGCAGTGAGTCGGCCAACAGAGTGGAACAGGATCCAACTTCAACAACAACACCGCGGGAGGACGGAGGGGCTGGGCTGCCCCTGCAACCGGCCCTGGGTCAACCTGTAGGGGTTCCAGGGGCACTTGTGTGTGAGTGTGTGTGTGAGGCAGTGTGGGTTGGGGTGCAGGGCAGGAAGCATCTGTTAACAGAGGGGAGCCAGGAGATACTTGTGTGTATGTGTCTTTGTGTGTGTGTGTGTGTGTGTGTGTGTGTGTGTGTGTGTGAGTCAATATTAAAGCGTGTGTTTCGTCTTGCCCTGTATCCGGCAGACCTGGCTGTGGCCCACCTTCCTCTGAGGCCCAGACAGAGACGCCTCACAGCTTCCTGTAAAACACACACACACACACACACACACACTCAGAACAAAAGAAAGAAGAGATAGGAAGACAAACACTAATCAAACCCTCTCTCATAGGGCGCTCCCTCTATTTACTATTAATCTCTGTGGGGAAACTCTCTTTTCACTTGCCAGGGAGGTCAGAGGTCAGAGGTCAAGGTCAGCTACAGAACCACAGTGTATCATCCAGTATATCAAAAGACCAACGTCCTGTCATCATTACAATCAGAGGAATAGACGTTGAGTGTGTTTGTTATTGCATCAACATAATTCACGTCTATTTCAGTCACATAGTCAAACCAATGAACTCCATCCAGAGTAAACAAGTTCTCACGTCTAAAATCGTTTCTAACAGATATTACTTATTGTTATCATTATTATGGTGCAGGAAAATAAAAATGGAGTTGCATGTTGTGAAATGGCTTCATTAAAGAAGAGAAAATAGATGGGAAAAGGAGAGAGAAGACAAAGGAGGACAATAGGACGTGGATAGAATCAGAGTTATCAAATAACTTGCAGTGTTTGTTTTACCCCCCCTGGAGGACCAGATGGGTGGGGTTTGCCACATAGGACCAATCCAGCGACCACTGGAAAGGTCAGACATCCACGGGAAAGAAGATTAGCGTCCCTTTACTGTGATTGACAACTAACCCGAGGCCATCGGTGAGGATTGCCCCGATGCAATAAACCCCACCCATCCGGTGCTCTGAGCAAGTTTAAAACAAACACCGCCACGAGTGTTCCCTCAACCCCGGGTGTCGAGGAGGAGAGGGGATCGAGGACACGCAGGCTGTGACAGGTTGGATGTTCCTATCAGACACATCCGACTCTGTCTGGCAGGGACCGCCGTCTGCTACCTCACACACACACACACACACACACACACACACACACACACACACACACACTGGAAGGAATTAGCCACTAAAGCCTGGCTGTGATGCCTCCAGTCCTCCAGAGGAGAGAATACTTCACACTGCAGGGGTGCTGACCCACGCTAATTCGCTCATTCAATGCCTAAGCCGCCCAGAAGACTGAAGGAGTGTGTGAGGAGTGTGTGAGGAGTGTGTGAGGAGTGTGTGAGGAGTGTGTGAGGAGTGTGTGAGATGCTTCAGCACGCAGCCAATTTAGAGCTATTACTCACCAAGAAACCCAGGCTGGTGGAGTAGTTGATACTCTGACATGTCGGGTGAAGCCTGTTGCCCTCTCAGTATTGGGCTTGTTAGTCACTTTATTTGTTTTGTTCTTGATTTATTTCCTGAGTGTGTTTACTGTAGCAGCACCACCGACCCACCACTGCAACATGCAACAACATTAGAGAGAAAGAAGCCTACAGTGGCTACTGTGGTAGGGATGCTGAATAGATGGAGGGACCACTACCATGGAGAACACTGAGCAGTTACACACACACACACACACACACACACACACACACACACACACCAGTCCATTGTTCCCCAGGGTTAATCCTGGTGTTTAGTAATACAGTAATGTGTTGAGGATGATGAAACAAAATGAGGACAGAGCTGAGAGAAACGGACTTCTTCCTCTTCTCCTTTGTGGCTCTGCAGTGACACACACACTTCCTCATCCTTCCTCTCCTCTGTCTGTTTGTCTTTATCTCTGTCTGTTGTTGTCTATCTCTTTCTCTCATCTTCTGTCTCTCTCTCTCCCTCCCTTCCTCTTTCTCTCTCTCTCAATCACTCTCTCAGACAACTAGGGCAAAAGTCAGAGCCCATTGGCAATGCCAATGACAATGCCATCCAGCATCCCGTCTGTCACAATCCTGGCACTGCTCAGTGTGGAAACTGCCAAGTAATGGCTCTTTATCCACTGTAGACCTTGCCAACCAATGACTGTCCAGTCTAACGACTTGCCAACCAATGACTGTCCAGTCTAACGACTTGCCAACCAATGACTGTCCAGTCTAAAGGCTTGCCAACCAATGTCTGTTGAACCTTGTACCCCACAAAACAATGACTGCCAGTCTTGCCAATAAGCGTAAATCTAAAATGTGTTCCAGACATCTCTCTGGGTTTCTGGTCTACAAATCAAACATGTTTGTCAAACTTTCATTTTATTCAAACTGACCAAGCATTACCATGTTCAACTGGTCAAACATATGAGATGACTCGTGGTGTTGCATTGTGGGAAAGCGTGTCCATTTCCGAAGCCACAATGAATATACACAGGTGTGTGTGACGACCGGTGTTGGGGTTATCTTGTTAGAGTATTTGTTGGTTGTAACTAGTAACTTTTTAACTAGTAACTGTTTGACATGGTTCAATTTCGGGCAAGTTTGCTTTCGTTGTCTGAATCCCGCCACCATTAGAGAGTAGAGTTGACTAGTTTCATTGTTTCAAACCCCAGAACTCTGTGTGTGTGTGTTTGTGTGTGAGTGTGAGTGTGTGTGTGTGTGTGTGTGGATGTATGTGAATATGTGTTTGAATGCTTTGATGTGCGTCTGTCTGTGTGTGTGTGCACAGTCCTTTCTGCTCAACAGTCATCTCCTCTCATCTCCACATGTGGTCCCCGCTATCTCTCTCTCTCTCTCTCTCTCTCTCTCTCTCTCTCTCTCTCTCTCTCTCTCTCTGCCCCGGCTGCCTGTGTAGTTGTCCCCTCCAATTCCAACTTCAATTCATTACACCTCCTCTAGCCTCAGTTGGTTGGACACACACACACACACACAGAGATCTGGTTGTCTGAGGTAGAATTGGGTTCTTAAGAGAATATTTGAGACTTTCTCTTTCACATTGTCCTCATTCCACCCCTCACCAGTCCTATCTCTATTATATGATCTTTCTCGCTCTCTGCCTCTCTCTCTCTCACTCACTCACTCACTCACTCACTCACTCACTCACTCACTCACACATACACACACTCAATCTAGTCTCCATCACATGTAGTCTTTCACTCACTCTCTTATATTCATCCCCCTCTATTTCTCTCTCTCCATCTGTCTCCCAGTACTGTATCTTAATCTGCCAGTAACAGAGTGGAGCTGAGGCCGGTCAATGAGCGCTGTGTATGTTTTATTGAAAGGAGCATGAAGTTCACATACGTGTGTGTGTGTGTATATGTATTTGTGTGTGTGTGTGTCTTTCCCAACACGTTGTCACCCTCTGACATTGGGCCAAGCCAACAGTGGCCTCGATTGATCAAAGTTGTCTGCATCACTAAATTTGGAGTGTGTGTGTGTGTGTGTGTGTGTGTGTGTCTGTGAGCATAATGTGTGTGTTTGTGCAAATGTTTTTTTCTGTGCACATGTATGTGCATATGTATTTGTGTGTGTTTCCCAACACATCTGACATTGGGCCAAGCCAACAGTGGCCTCGATTGATCAAAGTTGTCTGCATCGCTAAATTTGGAGCGTGTGTGTGTGTGTGTGTGTGTGTGTGTGTGTGTGCGTGTGCGTGTGCGTGTGCGTATCCCGTCCCAGACAGCAGAGCCGATGTTCTCACCTGGCCGGTCTGACAGGCTAGCTGGAGTCATTTCACCCTCCTCGCATCCTTTGATACAAAATTGCAGCTGACAGCAGAAAGAGGCTTGATCTGTTAAAAAAAATAAAAGGAGGAGGTGGGAGTGTGTGGGTGGGTGGGAGAGAGAGAGAGAGAGAGAGAGAGAGAGAGAGAGAGAGAGAGAGAGAGAGAGAGAGAGAGAGAGAGAGAGAGAGAGAGAGAGAGAGAGAGAGAGAGAGAGAGAGAGAGAGAGAGAGAGAGAGAGAGAGAGAGAGAGAGAGAGAGAGAGAGAGGGGCTGAGGGCAGAGAGAGAGAGTAAAAAAGAGTAGAGGAAGGAGAGAGAAAAAGGAGAAAACTAGAGAGAGTGGAAGCTATAATGAGGGAGTGAATAAAGAGAGAGGGAGTGTGAGAGCGAGTTAATGGTGAAGGGTGGGGGCAGGAGAGAGAAAATTAAAGAGACCGATATAGAGAGAGAGAGAGCGAGAGAGAGAGAGGAGTGAGAAAACGAGCGAAAAACAGATTCAGACTCCAGATTTTGTGTCACATCAAAGAAACGGTAGCAAACGAGTGTACTGATAGAGAGGCTGTCTGGTGTGGTTACAGACTGATCTCAGTACAGCTGTTACCACGGAGACACCGTGTCACCAGGTTACAGACTGATCTCAGTACAGCTGTTACCACGGAGACACCGTGTCACCAGGTTACAGACTGATCTCAGTACAGCTGTTACCACGGGGACGCCGTGTCACCAGGTTACAGACTGATCTCAGTACAGCTGTTACCACGGAGACACCGTGTCACCAGGTTACAGACTGATCTCAGTACAGCTGTTACCACGGAGACGCCGTGTCACCAGGTTACAGACTGATCTCAGTACAGCTGTTACCACGGGGACGCCGTGTCACCAGGTTACAGACTGATCTCAGTACAGCTGTTACCACGGGGACGCCGTGTCACCAGGTTACAGACTGATCTCAGTACAGCTGTTACCACGGGGACGCCGTGTCACCAGGTTACAGACTGATCTCAGTACAGCTGTTACCACGGAGACGCCGTGTCACCAGGTTACAGACTGATCTCAGTACAGCTGTTACCACGGAGACGCCGTGTCACCAGGTTACAGACTGATCTCAGTACAGCTGTTACCACGGGGACGCCGTGTCACCAGGTCTGCTGCTTTCACATCTTCATGTTCTAGTTTTTATGTTCTTCTTGATGAAAAAGACTCTCACTCTCTCGTGTCTCTCGCAGGAACGATGCCAGACCACTAACGGCTCTGACCCTTCCTGACCATAAGTTGCTTGTTATGATGTTGGTGATCATGATGATGATGATGATGATGGTGATGGTGATGATGGTGATTTGGGAATTGAAGCTTATTTTGCTGCTGCTTCTCTGGATAATGCAAGACATGTAGAAACTATCTTACTCATGAAATCATCCAGGTTGCTCTGTTCTCTTGCATGCATGTTTCGTCTCTGCAACAACAGAGACAACATGTTTTGTTTTCAACGTTTTGCAATGACTCTTTCTCTTTCTGTCATAGAAGTAAACATCTGTAAGCAAGTGCAGTGCTTGAGTAAAATGACTGAGTTACTCTACCTATGATGAGCCAACACACATAGACTTGGGACATTTACCCCTTGACTGGTACTAGAAGGTAGAAGTACACAACATTTATAATCCTCTGTGGGAGTAAATACACTAAGCATGCACCGTAATGGAGTAATAATACTGATTTCCTCTTCCACCTGTGAGTCCTGGGCTGTATTGATGACATCAGCTGGCTTAATGGTTCCTACACGAGTGTTCTGGGTCGTTTCTGCGTTGAGTGCTGCTTGTGATCAGGTCCCGTCAAGGCACTTTGCCACTGCTGACATCTACAGGCCAACCATGCTCATGTCACACAGCCCTGTCGTGACTTGGCCATCTGCACGTGTTGACTCAGCTGGTGGGGTTTCAGTATTATGTATAACTGGTAGTTCAAGTCAAGTTCTAAAAACACTTCTTACTATTCTTACTCTTCAAATCTCTGTGAAGCCTGTGCACAT
>JAXDDX010000029.1:2630000-2652500 GCA_034670405.1 Hoplostethus atlanticus
TTTATCCTGCATGTGATCGCAGATGATCCTGTGACAACAGTTCCTATTGGGGTTGGAGCAAAGCTGCACCATAACGGAGCATTCATGCAGGAAAAACTGGAGCTTCTACAACGGCTACATCTCTGTCTGGTGGATCAGACTTTCTTCCTGTTGTAGTTGTGGACCCTGTTCAATGAAATATGAATTGAGATTGAAGACTTGAAGCGTTGTGCAGTAGCTGGAGAGAGCTTCACGTTGTTGGGTGGTGTGCTGTAGGTTCACCCGTCCTCTCCCATGCTGACCCTGCTCCACCCTCCACTCTAGTGAGACGTGGGAGTTTGGCTTTGCAGAGCTTCTGAATCTGAAGAGGCAACGCTGACTCAGAAGATCATCTGTGCCTGTTGCTTTTCTGTAGTGAGACACGGGTCAGACTTAGGCCATCGTTCTTGACTTCCTCTTTCTTATCATGTGGTTAAACACTGAACTTTGTGTTCAGTGCAAATATGTTTGTACTGAGCCGTGCACGTGCTCAGCAAAACCCTCATATTTCCTCAATTTGTGGCAGGATGGGATGTTGGAGAAAAGAAAAAAAAAATTCGAACATTTTTTGAAGTTGCTGCTGGACTGATGGCTTTGTCTTAAGAGTCGGGGGGTTATTATTTGCAAATGAGTTTTGAGCAGTTTGCATTTCTTCGGAGGAGATAACCAGAGAAATGGATTCTGTCCTCATCGATTCTCAAATTTTGCCTCGTGCAAATTGTTTTCTTACCCTTAAGAAAACAGATCAAGCTACAAGCACAGATTTGTTTGAGGAATTGTTTGTTGCCTGCTTTGTTTATTTAGTGATTTAAAGTGGGAGTCGTGGTCACTCTCTGTGTGTGTACGCAATGTGTACATATAACTGACCGGGCCTGTCGAGGAGGACGGCCTCTGCCAAGATTCACTGTTATATCATTTTATCATCAGGTTTTCTTTCTCCCCCTCTCTGTCTTCTACTTCCTGTCTGTCTGAACAGCTTCCTGCCGACCTCAATAAGATGCACCTGACAGACCACGCCCACCAGCAGGTGATGCACATGCCTCCCAGCCAATCGGGATGCAGCATCGCCAGCGACTCGGGGAGCAGCAGCCTGTCAGACATTTACCAGGTGTGTACCTCATGTCATGTTTGTAGCATTAAGTAGTTTTTTTGTTCCTTCTTATTCATAGTGAGCACCAACAACTGAGAAGCTTGTTTGCAAAATGCTATATATCCATTTCAGGTCATCTTGGACCAAAGGTTTTAAATTTTTTTCACTAAGAGAGGGTTGCACCTCGTCTTCCTACAATGTTAATTCATTTAATGTAGGTTGTGTTGATTTTTTCCACTGAGAAAAAATAGTTACCAGTTTATTGTGTGCTATCAATCTTTTTGTAAGTATACATGTCACTTTTTCAAATCACAGGCATCTTATTTTGGTAGGAAACGCTTCCAAGCAGCCGGATCCACCTGTGTGTTACCACCTGTCTTATAAATGAGTTTATGGGATGTCCGCTTGCTTTTACTCTCAATTGCCAGATGAAAACTTTTGATGAATGAACGGTGAAGCGTCTCCTCTGCCCCTCCTGGGCGTGCTGACGTTAATAAAAGCCCGTCTAATTCAGCGAGACAAACCCGCTGTCTGCCGCGACGTGATGACATCTGCTCTATGGCAGATTGTCTTTTAGTGATGCTGCCTCCTCCCCCGCTCAGCATGCTCTCTCTCTCTCTCTGTCACATCTGTCTGTCTACCTGTCTCCCTCTCTACCTGTCTGTCTGTCTAGCTCCTCCCCCTTCCCCCCTCCTTCTCTTCCATCGTAGCGAGCTAATTATAGTGCATCGGTATCCTGGTGATCGCTCTCCGTCTCTGCTTCCCACGGTGGAGGAAAGGTCACACGCAGGAAACGTACCTAACCCTTTACGCTCCGTCTGCATCTGTAAAACTGTCAGTGTCACAACCAACAGCACTCAAGTGTATTTAAAGATCATGTTTCTGCTTTGTTAGATAGTCTGCGGTGAACAGTGACAGGAAAGATGAGAGCGAGAGAGAGAGAATGACATGCAAAAGGTCATGAGCGGGAATCAAACACCCAGAAGTCCAGTTTTCAATTTCCTATGGAAGTAGAACATCCTGGTTTTCCCGTGGCATCACTTCCGTCATGGTTGTTGGTTCAAATCCTGGACTGACGTCTCCCTCAAAAACTACCGTTAAGGAACAGTAGATAACATTAGAAGACTGCGGTTGCTGGTTCGTTTGCTGGTTTATTGGTGGATGTGAAGCAGAACGTTGCTGAAAGAAAGAGCAGGTTAAAAAAAGGTTTTCCCCCTCGACTATATATCACCTAACTGCAGCCACGCTCCTCACACTGCCTCATGGAAGCATAGGAAGCAGGCAGACCTGGAACATGTTTAATCCTAACCTAGTTTGGTCTAATTCTATTAATGGTAATTCATTTTTTATTGATGCACTCATTGCAAGTCACTGAATAAAGAGAGTCAGCTAAAGGCACAAATGTAGACGTAATACTGCAGGTCTTTTTGCTCTCTCCCCTTTTGTATGATCCTCCCCTTTTGTATGATCCTC
Organism: Hoplostethus atlanticus; assembly: GCA_034670405.1. NCBI lineage: Eukaryota > Metazoa > Chordata > Actinopteri > Trachichthyiformes > Trachichthyidae > Hoplostethus > Hoplostethus atlanticus. Next base: position 2,632,582 of record JAXDDX010000029.1, read on the forward strand.
CCCTTTTGTATGATCCTCCCCTTTTGTATGATCCTCCCCTTTGTGTGACATGTCTGAGCAGTCAATAACGAGGTGTGCCTTGTGGTTTAATGTCTCACGTGAGTGTACGGTATTTAAAAGCCTGAGAATCAATAACCTATAAGAGGTACACTCGTCATTTCACCCTCTGCTCAACCTCTCCTAACTCCAAGTCCTCTCAGTAGTTTGTTATTGTGTGTGTGTGTGTGTGTGTGTGTATGTGGTAGGGGTGGGTCAGTGTTGGCTGTGTTGTAAGCATTCATCATTGAAACGAATGTGTACCACTAGCTGCAAGCTAATGAGCTAGTATGACCGATGGGTACTGCTAGCCGCAAGCTAACGAGCTAGCTAATGAGTGTGTTTCAGTGATGCTAGCTTGCTGAAGTTTGTGCATTTGTACCCAACCATCATTTGGAGGTCCTCTTCTCCAAACCTAGCACATGTTTCAAGGTTATTGGAGGTGTGTGTTTAACAGCTTGGTCTCAACAACAACAAAAAAAACAGGAAGGAAAGAAAAGAATAGTAAACACATGAGGAAGGAACAGATAAGGCGTTGCGCAGGGCACCATTTTGTAAAAACCAACGTCCCAGGTGGTGGTGGTGGAGATCGGCGGGGTCGAGCACTAGGGATCAGGTCAACTAGTTAGCTAGCTAGTTTAATGGTGCATCAGCCACTTCGTCTCTAGTTGGCAAAGTCACCTGCCCTGGATACGTCTGTCAGCTGAAAACAGCCTAAACTCATATTGTTGTAATGTATCTTTAACCTCTTCCCCTCGTCACCCCGTCTGCCACAACCTGTCCTCCCTTCTCGGCTCGCCTCGGAGCCTTTTGCAGATTGATCTAAGCCAGGTCAATCCGGGTCGGCTATCTAACACGTAGAGCCGATCCCTTCATCCCGGGGTTAGATATTTATCACACGGATCTGATCCCATCAGCTTGTCGTTGACCCGGCTCTCTGTTTGTTTACAGCTGTCTTAGAGAGCCTGTTTCTGCTGCCGGTCTCTCTCAAGCATTTTTATTCTCTCTCTCTCTTTCTGCTCTCTGTCTTGACCTAACTTGCTCTCTCTCCCTTCCACCTCCCACCCTCCCTCCTTCACTCACCCCTCATTTTCTCTCTTTTTCCATCTTCCCTCCTTGTCTCCCCATTTTCTCTCATCTCCTTCCCCTTACATCCATTTCTCCCCCTTTTTGTTGTGTGAAGTGTGGAGGTGCTGGGGATGCTGCTGACCCCCCCGTCACTAAAATATAAACCTTCTGGTTCAAACCTGATCTGAGACCAGCAGGAGAGCACGACAAAAACGGCACTTCAAGCATCGCTGAAAAAAAAAAACTGGGCTCTGGCCTCCAAAGCACTGGCTGAGAGGCAAAGGGGAGAGAGAGAGAGAGAGGGAGAGAGAGAGAGAGAGGAGAGAGAGGAGAGAGAGAGAGAGAGAGAGAGAGAGAGAGAGAGAGAGAGAGAGAGAGATGTTATCGTTTCAGGGTTGCACTACTGTCCTTGTCAGGTACTTCACTGCCTCTCTCTGCCTGGCCTCGAGAATTAAACAACCTCAGTAGAAAGCCTCCATCCAACAACGATGTGCCATGTGGCTTTGCTGTATATAGACCAAGGTCCAACGGTGCAGCCTTTGTGTTTTGTTCTGTCTACTGTTAGTCTGAGACACATTTCCTCTAAAGGACCAGCAGCAGCAGAAGCAACACATTTCCTATATGTGGTTCATTGCAGACCGCCCAGAGGAAGACTCCTGTCAGACAGCCTGGTGTGATTGTTTTGTGCGCCGGCTCTTTAATAAATATGGACTATTATTATTGAGCAGCACAACTCTCCTCCCCTTTATGATTCTGCCACTTCAAGCAGAAAGGATGTCCAACACGTGAAATCATTAGATCATCATCAGTCAGTTCGTGTGTTAGTGCCATGTATTATTGATGTTGGTGTGCAATAAAAAGACAATAGCGAGAGAAAAGAAAATCCAGTTCTCTTCAGGCCCGTCCATGCTCATTCATTAGAGCAGTTCATCGTTAAAACTAGACTGGACCTGTGCCTGAACCTGGGATGGACCGCTAGCTTAATCCCCTTGCCTCAGTGGGACCCTTTGGCCAGGCACCAAATCTCCCTGGACCCTCGCTGCCAGATTGAAGCAGGAAATAAACTTCTCGACCAGCCGCGGCGGACGGTCCAGCCCAATTATCACCAACTGCTTTCACCGTTTTGACATCCGGGTGGTTACACGTAGCAGCACTCGGCTGGCGGCTGGGGGTTCGTTTCCCGCCCGTAGAGGAAGGCCTCCTGGTGTGGTGCCTGACGGTGCCCAGTAACGCCCCTTGTCCTTGAGCGAGGCTGCCTACCCCCGATATACACCAGCCTGCTCCAACAGTTGTTTGCAACATGTCCTTGCGGTCGTCCCGGTGAAAATAAACCGTAATTATACAGATCATAACCTCCTGTTACTTGCATTACCCGCCTTACTGCTCTCCCGCCCAGCTTTCTCAGTCAAGTAGGAAAACGCTCGAGGAGTTAGTGAGTCCTCTACCAACTCCCTGTTTAAAAAAATAAACTAAAATGAGTTAAAATAGAGATACAAAAGGCTCAGCTCTGCCAGACCGGAGCTCGTCAAGCTAGCTGCTGCCGGTTTACCTGGAGAGCCAACAGATGGCCCCCGCAACGGCTCTACCGCTGGAGAGCTGCTCCGCTCACCTCTGGGTTGATGGTTCAATTCCCAACTGAACCGGGAGCCTCGATGCCCCATAGCGCTGCACCTGTGCCAGCCATCTGTCTGCGCTGCACGGGGGGGGTGGGGGGGGGTATGAATTATTACTGGTGGATTTAAATACTTGGCTTACTTGGCTTTTCTCCTCCTCTGTTTCCTGGTTTGAGGCTTTTAGCTCAGAGATTCCAAGGTTGTTGTTTTCGTTGTGTCGCTGGAAAATCAGCAAAAATACGGGAGATGGGGTTGCTGTGTCCCACCTTGTAGTGATAGGGTCCATTTGATTCTCACATACTAGGGGCAGCAGGTTGACTACTGACTGGGAAGTTGCTGGTTTGGTGTATTTCAATGGTCAGCTGGAATTTAAAGATGAGCACTAAAGCTGATTTTTTTTGGGGCATTTTGCAGTTTTATTTGAAAAAGATCAGGTGAGAGAGGAGGGATGACATGCAGCACAGCTCCCGGGCCGGATTCGAATCCAGTTACGTGGCAGGACGCCCCAAAGATCAGCACTTTTTCAGTTCACCCTGATTTAAGAACATTTTTGAACAACTTTAAGAATGTGTTGAACACGTTAACGTAGCACTGAACACTAGTACAAGCACCTCTCGCTTTAACATGTAAGCCTTTTCTTTATCCTGCTGCTGACCACTGCCCTGTCTTATCTTGTGTCTGCTGCAGACCACAGTAGTTTCACAGCAACTAAACACTGAAGACCTCTTACTGTCATGTGAGGATATTTATTAAAAAACTGTCCAAATACCTTCAAACTGTTACCGACCACTGTGCTGTCTTGAAATGGTTGATACTCAAGAAGTTTCTCCCAAACCTCCTCCTAGCTTGTTGATGCCAGTCTTGTCATGTCTTCGCTTGTAACCTCCTTCTGGCCACAGAGACGGGAACTGAATACTACACAGTTTTCACCGGAGCAGTACTGCAAAGACCTCTAACAAGTAACAAGTAACAAGTAATGGTAGAAATTACACCCCGAGGTGAAAACAGGTGTCTTCAGTTTTAGGTCATGTTTTCACTTGAAGTGTCACGTGGTCCTTTATGGGTTGAGAGAGTTTCACGACCCCGAGGCGAATGAAACCCAATCTGATCCAATAATTCAATTTCAAGGAAAGCACTTGTCTGTACTTCCCGAAACGTTGAGCCAGTCCCGGAAGTCCAACGTCGTCATCTGAAACTATTATTATTATTAAAGGATTATCCGTCTCCCTTCCTTGTGCCGTTACCAACCGATGTGTTTTCCCTCCAGGCCACGGAGAGCGAGATGGGAGACGTGGACCTGTCGGGGCTCCCAGAGGCGGCGGTGGACAGCGAGGAAGAGGAGGAGGAAGACGAGGACCTGGAGAGGGCCTCGGACACCCTGCTGGGCCGAGACCTGGTCCGGGAGTGTCTGGAGAAAGACCCGGCGGACCGCAACGACGACGACATCGGTCAGCACTCGGCTCGGCTCCTATCGAGTCTCTTTCTGTCTTAATGTCCTGTGTGTGTGTGTGTGTGTGTGTGTGTGTGTGTGTGTGTGTGTTTGCTCTCATTCACTTTGGATTTTCTTTCAAAATGAAGTTGTTGTTTTTTTCTTGAAAGGAATTAAATTAGCAAGAACCAACGAGTTTAGTTAACGTTAGAGTTGATTGAATTTTGACTGAATTGGCCGATTGAACTCAAATTGAAAGAGTGTGTGTGTGTGTGTGTGTGTGTCAATATCTCAGTACCTTCTTTCTCTTCCTCATGGACACACTGTCTATACGGTGCTTGACACCATCCATCATTCAGTAAACACACACACGCCCCTCCTACCTCGAGACCCCACGCCGCCGTCTCTAAACACCGGCGCCCTTCCAGTTTATTTTTTGCGCGGGCAATCAGAGAGACGACCTCATTAGCGGGGCCCGGCGGGGGGGGGTCCCCGGGGGAGAAGGTGACCACATCAGAGCAGACGGGGGATGAACGTAAAGTAAAAAAGATGCATCAGAGGGCTGAGAGAGGTGGCGAAGGGCCGCCCCGCCGCGAGCCTGCTGGGAGGCTGGCCTTCTCATGGCCTTCTCCACTACTGGCTGGTTAGACTGACAACCTGCTGGGAGGAGGGGGGGAGGACAGAGAGGGGGGAGGTGAGGGGAGGAGAGAAGGAGTTAAAGACAACTCTTAGCTTCGGTTTTGAAGTTGCACTCGGCAATTTTGCATGTTGGTGGCCCCCAAATGGCAGCAACTGTTTGAATTTTGACCTCGATACCCAGAAATGATGTGTTTGTGAATGTCGGTAAACTGCAGTTGTTTTTCTGAGTGGCTGGTTTGTTTTCAGGTGGTGAAGCTTTGGAGCAAATTTTGTGTTTTTCTGTTGAGTTTCAATTCATTATTTCCTGTCTCCCACCAGCGACCACATCTGACACTAATAATAATGATTTGGGTCAATAGGGCAAAACTACAGAGTCTCAATCAGGAGGGATAGGACGCTCTGCTCTGTCGCTTCAGCCTGAGAAGACTTGAAAATCAGGCCCAGTGCAGTTTTAACCTCCTTAGAGCAGCAGATGGGCTTTCATCAAACCCCATCAGGACGGTCCACGTCGAGAACTTTTTTTCCTCTCATTGCGTTGTCTTACGTGGCAGACTCCACCCATCTGCCACCGCAAGCAGATTAAAAACAAACACTAAGAAATACTTGCAGTGAGACCGAAAAGTAAAGAGAGGTGAGAGAAAGGAAACAATGAGTGGAAGTAAAAAAGAGGAAGGAAAGGAAGGAAGTTGCTGAGCCCAGAGTTGCTCCATCGTCTGCAGGTTGGAGGTCACTCTGAGGAGGGGCTCAGCCTCAGGTAGGCGTGATACCTCTTTAAGCTTCACGTACTAAACCTCAAGCGTCGAGTACTGCCACCAAATACTGATCCAGACTATTACTTTCTCCTCAACAATATAATCTGGGCTCCTGAGACGTGAACGGTTGAGATATAATCCGCTCTACTCCTTCACAGAGATCTTAACATCCTCGTGAAATGGGCAGAAAATCCGGTTGCTCTGCTTCAGTGTTCACCGTGTTGTGTGTTGCTAGGAGCCTGAGGAAGTGCAGACCGACCTTCCTCCTCCCCCACTGACAGACACAGTGTACCGCTGCTGTCTCGTGAAAACCTTGTGACTACAATTTTACTGTTTTTTGTTTTTTTGTTGTCTTCAATTGAAAGTGTCCATGGTCCTCTGTGTGTCTGACTGAGGTTCGTTGCCTCAGGACCCATTCAAAACCCTTTATTCCTCCATTACATCGATACATATTCTTTTTTTTCTTTCTTTTAGGTTTTTCTTTGCTTATTAAATAGATTTTCTTTCTACTTACCCCTCTCTCTCCCTCCCTCTCTCCCACCATCTCCTTACCCAAACAGAGCAACTGTTGGAGTTCATGCACCAGCTCCCGGCCTTTGCCAACATGACCATGTCGGTGCGGAGGGACCTGTGTAGCGTCATGGTGTTTGAGGTGGTGGAGCAGGCCGGCACCGTCATACTGCACAACAAACAGGAGGTATGGAAGGACCAGTAACACACACAGTAGCAGGGTGTCAGCAGACCCTTTAAAAGTCTGGAAAAGTCTTAAATGATCTGACTATAAGGCCTTAACAGGTAGTTATAGGTAGTGTAGTTATTGTTTGTTTTAATTCAGTTGGACTTCATGTCCCTTAATAATTTCTAGTTTCACAACTTTCATTAGCGTGTTCATTCAGAAATAGGCTGTTTTTGCCAGCTTTGTTTCGTTAGTTTGGTTGTTAAATTGTTCTTAAATTTAGGTTCTCTTGCACTAAAAGGTTGTAAAAAGTCTGAAATTTGACTGCAACTACCCTGGTTAAAACCTACACACACACACACACACACACACACACACAGGGGTGTAATAGAGACATGTATGCACACATGGACTCACACACCCTCCTCGTCTCTCTACAGAGAGAGAGGCCAGTCAGTCACTGAGCCGCTACACTAATGAATTGAGTTACATGGAGAGAGAGAGAAACTCTTCATGGTGTTTGGATGCACAGCAGCATTAGAGAGACGCTGTGATGGATGGCAGGGAACAGTCAGCTGTCAGGCTGGGGTGGATGGGAGGCTGCATCAGGAGGACACACACACACACACACACAAGCTTAAAGAAGTAGACGGATTCATGGACACTGTTGTGTGTGTGGGAGAGAGACATATCATGTCTATTGGCCCGTGTGTCTGCGTGTGCGTGTGCGTGGGCGTGTGTGTGTGTGTGTGTGTGTGTGTGTGTGTGTGTGTGTGTGTGTGTGTGTGTGTGTGTTTCCAGAATTTGTGTCTGTGTGTGTCCAGTCAATTGATGGACAGGTCTCCTCTGGTCCGCCTCTCTCTCTGCAGACTCGTGTTGAAGGTCATAAAGAAGCAGCCAGCTCTGCAGAGAGAGAGAGAGAGAGAGAGAGAGAGAGAGAGAGAGAGAGAGAGAGAGAGAGAGAGAGAGAGAGAGAGAGAGAGAGAGAGAGAGAGAGAGAGAGAGAGAGAGAGAGAGAGAGAGAGAGAGAGAGAGAGAGAGAGAGATTGGGAGGACAGAAAGGAAGAGAGACTGAAAGACAGGGAGCTGACAACTGTCAATCAGGGGTGTAGTGGAGGGTCAACCCACCTGAACCCGCCTTTTTATTTGCAGATCAGAGTTCACCTCTTTAGGCTGACATGAACCTTGACGGCATCAAATGGCAATAAATGTTTTATTAAAGTGTAGGTAACTCTGCTCCGAGTCTGACTGAAGACTGTCCCATGATCCTAGCGTGATGTTTGATGACTCTTCTTTGGGAGTGAAACGACAGCGCCCATCCCCAGTCGGACCTTAGTTACATGACCACAATATATAGTCATATGTTTGATGATGTCATCTTTGTGCCCAACCCTAGTTGGAGCTTCTGTATGTTTGTGATCCTGATATAATAATAATAAAATGAAACTTTAATAGCAGCAGTAGCAGATCTTACTGAGACGATGTGATTCTCCGTGTCCTCAGCTGGACCTGTGGTATGTGATCCTGAACGGCGCCGTGGAGATCAGCCACCCGGAGGCACGAGTGGAGACTCTTTGCATGGGCAACAGCTTCGGCATCTCCCCCACGCTGGACAAGCAGTTCATGAGCGGAGAGGTTCGCACCAAGGGGGACGACTGCCAGGTAAGAGAGAGAGAGAAAAAACACAGCTAAAATAAGAGCTGCCATCAAGACTGCGAGTGGGCGGCGACCTCTTTCTTATCTTAGTTAAGAGAGAGAGTCATGATGTGTCACAGTTTGCTTAGCGGCAGAAATCATTTGTGCTCATGTTCATGTGATTGCATATATTTTTAGTTAGTTTGTGTAGTGTAATATGAAGGGCTAACACCAAATCCTCTGTTATTGTCAAACAGAGCAAGCGTTGTAAGCGCGGGGTTATATAACACTTCTCTCAACAGATGTTATGGAGTCAAGTGTGACTCATAGCACCTCTGAATTCAGACTTCTTCCTTTCTCTTCCTTTTCTTCTGAGGCAGAAGTCGACTGTTAGAAAAAATCAAGATAGCATCTCTTTTGTTAAACCTTAAGAAGTAATGTGTCTCGAAGGTCCGCTCCCTCGCAGGGCCCGGCGCTTGTTGCCGTGGACAACAAACATCCTCAGACCGTGTTTGAACGCTAGCCTTCGCCGTGGTCTCTGTCGCCTCGCGTTCTTAGTCAGAGCTTGAAGAGGAAGCTCGTCTTAATATAGAGACGGGACGGTAATTAGCCCGCGCTAGTAAAATCAGCCTGGTTTCTATTGGTGGTTGCAGCCCCCCTCTGTCAGTCTCACTGCCCAGTTCCTCCGCTGCACGCATCATTTCCTGTCTGCAGACAATACAGGAAGATGCAGGGCTCGGCGAGGCTAAAAGGAGAAATTGATGATTTAGGTCAACGGAGAGGATAAACAAGCGACTACGCTGTGGAAGAGGAGGTGGAGAGGCTCGGCTCGGCGCTCTCCGCTCAGTGTAGCATTATGGGAAGTCGGTGTAGCTCCATTGTTAAATCGTAGTCGAGGACGCTTTTTGCAAGTCGGCTAGTTGAGATGTGAAAAAGTGATCTGCAACTGGACAGCCAACCACTTTGTTTAGCTAGCGTGAGAACGAGAGCGTGGTCGGACCCTCCCGTCCCTCCCATGCCTCTCCCCTCCTGCCGCCATGGCTCGGCGGTATTGCTGTTGGAGTACCCGGCCGTGGTGCGGAGTAGCATCTTGCTCTACTACCAGTTCACCCGCTGCCCCCATGTCGTCCTCGACCAGTTCGTCTGCATCGCCCAGGAGGACTACTGGCGCATCCTCAACCACGTGGAGAAGAACACGCACAAGGTGGAGGAGGAGGGCGAGATCGTGATGGTGAAGGAGCACCGCGAGCTGGACCGCAGCGGCACCAGGAAGGGCCACATCGTCATCAAGGTGAGAGGGGAAACTGTGTTGAAGGGAATAGTCGGAGGGGAAACTGCAGATTGTTTTTCCTGCCTGTGATCCTCTTTACAAAGGTTTGTTTTGCAGCGTTGTTGTCAAGGTGGGATGGAAGAGGAGTATTAAGCCATCCAAGAGGACAGTATAGGAAGTCATTGTGCCACAGAGTTGTTTCTTCTCTCCATGGCCCTCTAAATCTGCATCTGGACTAACGTTTTTTTTTTACTTTTACTCTTCAGAAGTATGATAATTAAAGGCATTTCTGCATTATTAGATAGTACAACATGGATTGTAACAGGAAAAATGGCGTGATGCAAAGGTAGTGATTTGGATTTGAGCCTGCAATGTACCAAATACATGATATGCACTTTAGCCCGCTGAAACGGCTAAAGATCTTAACAAAGTGATTTGAAAGGGGATGTCATATAATTACATATTAGCACATATGAGTACATGTCTCTTTAACTATCGGTTTTAAAGAAAAGGCTTGGGAACCCCAATCAGGGGCTCTGATCTTCCTGGAGGGGAGAAAGCAAAAAGAGAATTTCCCCACAGGGATCAATAACAACAAAAGGATAAATTTACTCTTAGATTGGTTGGAAGGGAAAAGACACAGGTCAAGTTAGACTGATGGTCAAGTTAGACTGACTTTTCACCCAGAGCTTTGGTTAAATTGCTCAATTCAAGGAATACATCTTGCCCTTGTTTTTGGAGAGCAGGACACAAGGGACGTTTGGTGTTTAAGGTTCAAGGGTCAAGCTCAGTTAGAGACCGACCCGGAGCTAAACTGAACTTGAAAAACTCCCAATCCATCAATCAAAACGTGTGCTTAGTTTTCCATCAGTATATAGTAAATGCTCTGAATTGCTGTGGATTGATTTGGAAATAACCCGGTTATAAATTGAACACGCCCTCACACAGCTCACTGAAACGTCGATGTCTTCAGGCGGTGTTCTCGGCTGATCGTTTAGAGGCACCGTTAGCACTATTAGTGTTTGCCGGTGCATTTGCTGGTACGGTGCGGCGCTATCCGCTCCAAGGCCCTTTTGATCCTCTTCCCGAGCCTCCAGAGGCGGGTATTGATCGGGTAATGGGCCTGAATGATTCTCCTGCTTCTTGCCGCTCCAAGGAAGCCCGTTGGCTCCGAAAACACATCCAGTCGAGATAAATCAATTCACAAGTGTTAGCTGTTTCTGTTTGTGGCTTCATTCTTTTGTGGCGGAGAAAAATGGACACCTTTCTAGTTTCTATTCCCTGTCAAGTGAGTCGTTTCCCCCGGCAACCTCTGGTGTTGTGCGAGTCTCAGCGGTCTCCCTGAAAACAAAAGTGGTCGCTTTATGTATCCACGAGTGTCGTCAAGAGCAAGCAAAGGTTTATGGGATATTGCCACCTCAGTTTGTGTGTATTTAGAGTAAACCCACATTACGGTTGGTAGGTTCGATGTTCACGTCTCCCCGAGGCGGTATGCTACTTCCTTTACTGCCCTGTTATCCATACAGTCGTGTTTCATATAATTTCCCTCAAAAACTGTTTGTGTCTGCAGATTTCTGCGGTGATCGTAGTCACACACCTAGAAATAGTGTGTTACTATTAAGTGTGGGTGTGGTTGGGTGTGTGGGTGGGTGGGTGTGGGTGACTGGCAGCTCTGTTCGATATCTGCATCTATAGTTTATGTCCTTGTCAATTTTATGATTAATGTTCACATCATGTATTAAAATATGTGCCTGCGTGCTGGCTTGTGTGTGTGTGGGTTTGTGTGTGTGTATGCTTGTGTGTGTACTATATCTGTACATGTACATGTTTGTCTGATTTGGTCCGCCTGTGTGTGTGTGTGTGTGTGTTTGTTTCCCTGTGGGCTTACTTTCATGCGTGTGTGTGTGTGTGTGTTTATCCCCCTAGGGAACCCCAGATCGTCTGATCATGCACTTGGTGGAGGAGCCGTCGGTCGTGGACCCCACCTACATCGAGGACTTCCTGTTGACCTACAGGACCTTCCTGTCCAACCCCATGGAGGTCGGCAAGAAACTGCTGGAGTGGTTCAAGGTCGACAGCCTCCGAGACACGGTGCGGTATACAGTGCACGTGTGTTGGGTTGTGTGTAGCAGTGTGTGTGTGTGTGTGTGTGTGTGTGTGTGTGTGTGTGCAGGATATGAAAGCCCATGTAAACGGTGTTGGGCGTGTGTGTGTTTTACGCCTGTCTTTAGTTCATGTGTGTGGTTTTACGTGCCTCTCTTTGTGCTCCTATTGGCTCGTGTGTCATTATGTGTGTTTACGCGCCTCGGTGGAAATTCACGTGCGCGCCCGGCAGCTGTAGATCGATACGAGGTTCAGCTAGCTCAGCTGTCTCTGAGCCCGACGGAGATTTGTTCAGGCCTGACACTCCCATAATCCATAACTGATTTAGCCTGAGATTAGTTTTGTGCTGTCAATAGTCTTTATGGGGTTGTCACTTGGCCTCATAATCTGTAACCCCGTAGAGAACGAGCAGGTGAGGAAGCGTGGAAAGAGAGAGATGCTTTGAAACGAGATGTCAAACATGAATTGATTGACGCTTCCCTGGATGATGTACGGTGTCTGCTGTAACCTTTGGCTCATGTTAAAACAACGTTAACTTCACCGTAAATATGCAGACGTCATCATATTTTTATCAGCCACGGGCGAAACATTTTAAAGCCCCGGTGATCTGCTTTCTGCTGGCGTGCAGCGGGTCATTATTTAGCCTCCCTGCTGCTTTCGAGGCGTTACTGGAGGAGATGTTTCAGAGAATCAAACCCAGAGAAATCCAAGATCAGCCCAAATGAAAGCACAGAGCTGAGTATTGATGCTACAGCTTTTAACAACTGATTTCACAGTAATATAATAACGAGCAAGACACTGAATCTCTACCAGCTCATGGGTGCTTTTCTGTAGCCGACCTTTGACCTCCCTTTGGGGTGGGGCCAGAGAAAAGAGTTTTTTGGAAGAACCAGGGAATCAAAAAGTTAAAGGGAACCGTATCAAAAGATGTGTGAGGTTTGTGTCCACGCAGACTAAAGGTCTCATTGTGTCTCCAGGTGACCAGAATAGTGCTGCTGTGGGTCAACAACCATTTCAACGACTTCGAGGGTGACCCGGCCATGACGCGCTTCCTGGAGGACTTTGAGAAACATCTAGAAGCCTCGGTAAGATCAAACTCCTGATCGGTTTTTACTTCAGTTGTCGTTCATCTTTCGCTCATTGTTTTGCTCACATGTATATACGACTGAATGGAAGAGACTCTCGCCGTCTTTCACTCGCAGCCAAAACGCAGCTGCGATCACACCTGATCTTAGAATTGATGTTAAGGTTTTATTGATTACCTTTTAAGCAGTGAATCCTACATCATAGAGCTTTTATCCCCCCATGTTCAAGAGTGCACTCTCAGACCCTGCTGATAAAGCTCCTATAAAGCTCCTTTTACTGCCCCCCCGGTCCAAGCTCGAGTCAGGACGTGATAGAGCTTTTACTGTAAGAGCCCCAACATGATGGAGCAATCTCCCTGTCAACTTTTACAACCTTGCGTTTTACTGTTCTGTAAAATCATTTTATCAATCATCAAAAAAAAAAAACATTTTACTGAGCTGTGGTTCAGTGGTAGAGCAGGCTGTCCACTGATCCCAAGGCTGGCGGTTCGATCCCCAGCTCCTCCTGTCCCGATGGTCAGGCCAGCACCTCGCATGGTAGCTCACTGCCATCGGTGTGTGAGGGCCATTGGTTTGCTTGTCTTATTTCTATAATGTCTTTTATTGCTCTTATGTGTATTTTTGATATTGTTGTATTTTTGTGTATTTGGTTTTGTAAGTGAAACCAAAGTGAAAGAAAGTTTATTATATTGTTATACTCATTGCATGTATAGTTATAAATAAAAGCATACAGGAAGATACAGACTCACTTCTATGCTGCTTCTTGTTCTAGTATCACACCACAAAAACCTCACGCCTCAACCAGGCTGTTATTATTGTAGCTGGTTAAAAGTAGTCAGCCCACGTCATTCGTTAAAAGACTGATGTGTCTCCTGACAGGTTAGCAGCTGAGCTTGTGTTCAAATTCAATATAATATCAATATTATAGTATCTCATTTCAATCCATCATTCACTACATTTCTGTTTCTCCTTCAATAAGCCACAGAAGCAAAACAATTTCCGTGCTTCCTCTTTTCTCCTTATCAAAAACGTTTCCTCAATCTTTTTATAGAAATGACTACAGTTCAGTTCATCAACCATTTTCAAGCTGTGTCACGTATTGGGAAGGAAATTTGAACTTCTGAAATGTCAAACTTTAGTATTGAGTAAATTAATGAAAGTGCTTCACAAGGTAAATTGGATCCCTAGCTTGCTGCTCGAAGCCAGATCTCTTTTGCTGTGGTGGTCCTATACCCTCCTGGCATGTCCACAATACATAGAAGCATATTGGCTTATCTGTGGTTCTCTTCAAAAGGAGATTTTGCAACCAGTTTGAAGCAAAACAACACAGTGCAGCTTTAAACAAAACCATTTGCAGTGCAGTACTCCTCGTGCTCACCCCCTCCTCTGTTCCCCTCCTCGTCAGAAAATGAAGGGCCACTTGCGGTTGTTGAACATAGCGTGTGCCGCCAAGGCTAAGTGGAGGCAGATCACCCTGCAGAAGGCGTCCAGGGAGTCGCCGCTGTACTTCAGCCTGCAGGGCGGCAGTGAGAGGGGCTTCGGCATCTTCGTGGAGTCGGTGGAGGAGGGAAGCAAGGCCGCCGAGTCAGGACTCAAACGGGGAGATCAGGTGAGAGGACATGAAATATATATAATGCCTTCCAAGCATGCAGATAATCCCAAACTTTATCATCATAATCTTAATATCAAAAATGTAATTGCATGCTTTGTTAACTCTTGCAACCTAGAAAGTAGTTAGTAATCTTGCTTTTCCTTTCATTTATGTACACAACACGTCTCTGAGATGGAGACGGAGAGAGACAGTTGTAATTCTTGGTCTTGGTTTCAGATCATGGAGATCAACGGTCAGAACTTCGAGAACATCTCCTACTCCAAAGCTGTGGACATCCTGAGGAATAACACCCACCTCTCCCTCACCGTGAAAACCAACATATTTGGTGAGTGAGCTATTTGAGTATTTTCACACACAGCTTTTGAGTTTAGTTGCTTTCACCAGGCGTCCATTGAGATGACAGGTATGGCTGAGTGACGATATATATCTGTTCAAGTTTGAGTTGTGCTGAAGTGATTTCATTCCACCAATACCTGCCTCCAGCCACGTAGCAGAAACTACCTTTGAGACAGAGACTACCCGATCCTCCTCATCCTCACTCTTCATCTCCTTCCACCTAGTCTTCAAAGAGCTCCTCAGCAGGATCATGCACGAGAAGAAGAACGGCGGTCCTCACATCCCAAAGATCCAGGAGAAGAAAGGCAACCGCTTCTCCATCCCTGACCTGCCCGGCGACATGGAGTTCCCTACGGACCACAAGAGCACCAGGAAGATGAAAGCCAACACTGTGTCAGGAGGACGGAACAAGATCAGGAAGATGCTGGAGAAGACGCGCTTCAGCATACTGCCGCCCAAACCATTCAGGTAAGAGGGTTTTAGGAGTACTACCACCAAAACTCTTCAGGTGTAGGCATGTTTTGGGTTTCACAGCCACCAACACTGTTTAGAGAGGTATGTTTCAGCCTTGCTGCCACCAAAAGTATTCAGAAAGGGCCATGAGGTCTATTCAGGTTTGGAGATATTTCAGTATTTCTACCACCAAAACCCTCCAGGAATAGAGATGTTTCAGTATTTCTACCACCGAAACCCTCCAGGAATAGAGATGTTTCAGTATTTCTACTGCCAAAACCCTCCAGGAATAGAGATGTTTCAGTATTTCTACCACCAAAACCCTCCAGGAATAGAGATGTTTCAGTATTTCTACTGCCAAAACCCTCCAGGAATAGAGATGTTTCAGTATTTCTACCACCAAAACCCTTCAGGAATAGAGATGTTTCATTATTTCTACCACCAAAACCCTCCAGGAATAGAGATGTTTCAGTATTTCTACCGCTAAAACCCTTCAGGAATAGAGATGTTTCAGTATTTCTACTGCCAAAACCCTCCAGGAATAGAGATGTTTCAGTATTTCTACCGCTAAAACCCTTCAGGAATAGAGATGTTTCAGTATTTCTACTGCCAAAACCCTCCAGGAATAGAGATGTTTCAGTATTTCTACCACCAAAACCCTTCAGGAATAGAGATGTTTCAGTATTTCTACTGCCAAAACCCTCCAGGAATAGAGATGTTTCAGTATTTCTACCGCTAAAACCCTTCAGGAATAGAGATGTTTCAGTATTTCTACTGCCAAAACCCTCCAGGAATAGAGATGTTTCAGTATTTCTACCACCAAAACCCTCCAGGAATAGAGGTGTTTCAGTATTTCTACCACCAAAACCCTTCAGGAATAGAGATACTTCACTATTTCTACCACCAAAACCCTCCAGGAATAGAGATGTTTCATTATTTCTACCACCAAAACCCTCCAGGAATAGAGATGTTTCAGTATTTCTACCACCAAAACCCTTCAGGAATAGAGATGTTTCAGTATTTCTACCACCAAAACCCTTCAGGAATAGAGATACTTCACTATTTCTACCACCAAAACACTTCAGGAATAGAGATGTCTCAGTATTTCTACTACCAGAACTATGTATGGTCACACATCCTGCTTGGGCGTTGACCCTTGTTTATTTTTGGTTGTTTGTGAAGTTCTACTCTTGTACTCATTGTAAGTTGTTGAGTGTTTGCTAAATTTCTAAAATGTAAAATGCATCATGATCATCATCATCATCATCATCGTCGTCGTCCATACCCACCCATTGTACTTGCGGCATCTGGAGCCATTGAGAGTAATTGTGCAGATAGAGACTCACATTCAATATTCCTGTAATGTGCCATTACTGACTTGATTTCATTTCATCATTTCATGCTTCCCCGGCCTCGTTAAGCTCCATATTGTGTCAGGCTGCCGAGGGAAGACGCTGTTCTGGCCCCGTTAATTACAGAGCTAACTGTCGGCATGGCGCTCACGTACTATAAACACTCACACACACACACACTCTCTCTCTTTCACTGTCTCTCTCACACACACAAACACACTGCATCTCTCTCCACTCCATCAGTTTCCGGCTCTGCCGTGATTATGTTCACATAGCCATACCGTATGTGTGAAAACTGATTGCGCTCTGTCTCGTAACGCTGCGCCGCTATCACACAGCCATTGATCCAAACTGAAACAGCTCAGTGTTGCGTTCATCGACCAAACGACGCCCTTATTTTGCCGGTCGCTGCCATTGAAACCGCTCTTTGATTTCAGTGGAATTGAGGGACTGGGGATGAGTTGGACTGATTCAGGTCAGCTGGGATTCATCAGTCTGTCGTAGGATGAAGAATTGATGGGAGGCGGTGTAGCTAGCTCGATACATGAAGACAAAACGTTATTTGTCTTCTGGGTGTCGAGTGTGTATGCGGAGGTACAGGCTGTTGTTAAGATAATGATAATGTACAGTTTAAAGCTGTCCCAACCTTGTGCAACATATGGGCTTACTGTCATCCTCAATGACACCGTGGCTCTCTGGTTATGGGATGGTCTCCGTAATCACCAGGCCACATTGTGAACGCTTTAACCCCTTAAACGTCTCGCACCTTAAATGGAGAAAATATTTTTTTAATAAATATTATTCACATTTCTGCTCCACGACTTGCCGACGTGCACAACAAACCCACCTGTGTGCCTTCCCTCTGCTCTTGGCTGACATTGTGCTCCGTTTCAAACTCGGGTTTTATGTGACAAGGAAAGTCAGGCGAAGTATAAAAAGGCACTTTGAGCCAACTCGTTTGTCTGCCAAATTAAACTGTGTGTGTGTGTGTGTGTGTGTGTGTGTGTGTGTGTGTGTGTGTATGTATTGACCACCCTAGTTGATTTACATTCCCCAGATTGGAAAGCAATGGACTGAGGTGTTAGCCTCTAGTTAGTTTATCTCACACAGGAGTGGAGATGATTTATCGAGATGACAGTAACGCAGTAACCTGACGTCCATTGATGCCGCTCCCATTTTCTTAATTCCTGTGTGATTCATTTACGTGCTGAACCTCAGTGCAGACCAGGCAGCAGTCCAGGAGTGGAGGGGCGCAGATGTTTGGTACAGATGTGGTCGTTGCAGAAGTCCCACATTTTACCGCAAGCTCACTGCACTACTGCTGCACTGTTGCTCCACCTCTAAGAGGAAAGAAGAAACACCAGAAGGTCTAAAGACTTGTCTGAAAAGTAATAGTTTGAAAGATTGGAAGTATGTGTTACTGTATCGATATTCAGCTCTGTCTTCACCATGTGAGAAGAAAAGTTGCTGTTGCTGTTGCAGTGTTAGTGGAGGACAGTTGCAGGATAGATACAGGATGAGGGACGTTTTTGATCCGAAACAGCATTTAGACCATGTGGCATGACAAGGCTCCATTGACACAAACGCAAGACATTGGTCCACTCTCATCTCTGTTGTCGAGTGTGGCATGGCATGAAACCAGGTATGCCTTGGTATTTTCATCTTCAATTATCAAAAGTAAACAAAGTAAATGTTTATTTTTTGTGCAAAAGTAAATGAAATCACCCTGTCCTCTCACCTCTCGCTCCCCAGGGTTAAAAACAGTTCGTCTTTCTATCCAAGAGAAGTGATACAGCTCTGTTTCTGTTCTTGTGTGTTTGGTCAAACTCACCTTTATGTGTATGTGACATTTCCAAACAATCGATAACTCTGTACTCTGAGTGTACGTGAGGGTTCGGTCTGCTGCAGTCAGTGATGTAATCCTTACACACCGACTGCTACCTGCTGACAGATCATCTCCTGTCCAGCAGTGTATTTGAATGTATATTGGAGTTGTGTTTCCTACCTCTATCTGTCTGATCTATTTCAGTTGTTGTTGGTTGTTGTTGGTTGTTGTATATTCTGTCAATGTGTGTGTGTGTGTGTGTGTGTGTGAGTGTGTGACTCTTTTCCTTTCACACACAGGCCTTAAGTCTTTCTGCTTTGCACCTGTTTACCTTTTTTTTTTTTTCTTTCATGCTTTTCAATGTCGCCTCTCTCCCGTCTCTGTCTCCGCTGCTTCAGGGGCCTGTTTGGGTAAGACCTCTTGCGTAACTCCCCCATCCTCCCACCATCTGATTCAGTACACATTGCAGACAGAGCAGGCAGCCACACAGCGCACTCGCTAGCACCACTGACCTTCAGCACCTGAACCCTCCTCCTCCTCCTCCTCCTCCCGTGGCGTCGAGGTGCTAGCCCCTCCTCTTTTCAACATTCAGACTCTCCCAATTAAATGTTTTTATTCCGCCGCCGTCTTCTGCAGCGGGTCCTAGACGTTCAAATTTATTCTGCAGGGGTGGAACCGTGCTGCGGAAAATATTAAGGAGGCCTTGGTTTGCTACGGCGTTGAGTAAAGGACCGATTGGTTTCAGTTTCGTCATGTTGAAGCGGAGCGTTTGGCTCGCCCCGGCAGTTCAAGTACATCAACTGAACGCCTGTACGCAGACAGAGAGATATACTTTGATGCCTTTTCCATGCTGGATATGTCTGTGTGTTTTTGCTCTCCCATTATAATCAATGAATCAAGAGCTGCCAGTCTCTGCCCTGGGTTAGTTTGAGGGCTAATTTTCACCATTATCATCACCTTTCTCTTTTCTTGATCTCTCTCGCTCTGTCTCGCTCTCTTTCTCTCCACCCTCTCAGTTTTTCAGTTTACCCATCTCTCACTTTCTCTTTCTTTCTCTTACTCTTGTCTTTTTTCCGTCTCCGTCCTCCTTCCCTCTTCCTATTCTCCGTCCTCTCTCTGTCTCTCCCCTCTCCGGTGCTGCAGTACGTATCGACTGGCGGCTGCAGGATTACAGAGGCTTTGCTACAGCAGCCCTGCGCTACTCCACTGCACCCTCAGTACATACAGTACAGACACACCTAGAGGGAGGCTCAGACTAGCATGCAGGCAGCACAAGACACACTCTGTCTCACACACACACACACACTTTGACACAAACACATGACTCATGAGTCACTCTTATACATGCATTAAAGGCATTTATTCCAGTTCCACTATTCTAACTGCACACTTTCAACTTTTCCTTCTTGTTGCTCTTCAAAGCAAATGCACTTTTCTTTTACTGAATTTTCTTTTACTGCCCGTTTCTAGTTTCAGAACTTGTATTAGCTATTTACTAAGAGATGGTCCGACATTGGCAGCTCTGTTTCTTTGGTTTTTATATCGGTCTTAAACTCAATTCCAGGTATCATTGAAAAGGTCTTCAAAGTCTTAAATTTGGCTTTTTTATGAAACCTGCAGATACCATGAGATGAACATACGCACGTTAACCAGTCTGCAAAAACCTTCTTTCATGTAGAGTGAGATATTTATGGCCTCCTTTCAAAACGACAATGCCCAATCTGTCTGTGGGTTTGTCTCAGGGTAGTTGCCATTTCCATCACCTGCCTCGTCCAATCACCTCGTCCAGCCACGTATAGAGACCCCACCGAACTGAGACCGTTAATGTAAAGGTTGATGTTAGCATATCGCTGAGCTAGAGCTATTTCACCCTGGAGAGAAGGCTCGCAGTGTGGACACACACATGGACGTCCAGAACTAACACACACACACATACTCCAAAATGGATTCAAAATCGAAGGAGAATACAGACACACAACACACACACATCCAAACAGAGAATGCCACTCTGAGCTGAATGTTACTGGTTAGTCTC
>JAXDDX010000029.1:2657500-2660000 GCA_034670405.1 Hoplostethus atlanticus
GTGTGTGTGTTCAGACAAACTCATCAGTCAGACACGCCCCCTTCTTGCTTTCCAGACTCTTCCTAAAGTTTCCCCCTTTACATAATGTGTTTCCATTTTCTATCATTAGCAGCCATACATGACTGAGCTGAAACACACTGAACACACACACACACACACACACACACACACACACACACGACGCGGCTGTGTGACAGCTTTATCTGGCCTGTCACACTCCCTCTCCTCTTATCGCTGTGCAGTGTTCATGGCTCATCCCTCTGTGTGAGTAATGGGCCACAGCCTCTTCCTTACTCAACACAGTGTTTCACTCAACGTTTCCATTATTTAACACACACCGCTCCAGATCTCTCTTCACACGCCATGCCCCGGGAGTCTGTAGCCACCGCTGAAATTCAGGCTTTTATTTTGAACTTCCATTATTGATAATTGCAAACAGGCAAAATTACTTGATCTATTTTTTTTTTCAAAAAACCCGAGGAGACCCAGCATGAAGAAACAGATAGTTTTATTGTTTTTCATAGATTACTGAGATAGTTTTGATCAACAAATGTCTCTCGTAATGTTGAATGAGTCTCAGTTCATGACGTTTTGTTACAGATTCTTTGCAAAGTTGTCCTATAGCACCAATTAGACGGGCCAAGGAGGCATGGCGCTTTAATACATTTAGACTCAAATGTAATAAAAATAAATAGAAATAGGTCCCGGTGACATGAGTGATGATACTGTGGGTATCCAATACTGTCCATGAACCCGTCTGCAGTGAAAGGCTGCTGATGCCTGCAGCCTCCTTGCATGCTGCCGCTCTCTCAGCCCTTGTGGTCGTGAGCTTCTGTTTCTGTGTTGTGGCTGAAACCAGATTTTTTATGTTCTACTGTGTTTATTTTGGACCCGTTAAGTGTTTTGGTGTCAGTGTTCATGCAATTCCCCATCGTCACTCTTGGTGTATAAGAGCAGATGTGTCTGTCTACCTTGTAATGTAATGAAACTAAAAGCCAATAATGTAATAAAATCTTGACATGTTGAGGTGATTTAATAGCATTTTTGCCAACCTAACCTACTTGATGTGGTTATTACATTATAGGTTGATGTTGATTATTGGTCACTTATTACATTATTGGTTGCCAAGTCAGCGATGTAATAACCAATCAATAACGTTGTTGGGTTTTAGGTTATTTGTGTAAATGCTACATTATTTATTACATTATTGCCTTTTTTACATTACAGGCTTCATAACATTGAGTTTTATTACATTAGTGGCATTTATTGCATTATAGGCTTCTCTCTATCCATCCACCTGTTACATCACCACATTTCTCAATCAATCAATCCATCAATTCCACTGATCGTCTCTCCTCTCCCCGCCACCCAGACATCCCAGACCAGGTGATTCGGGTGTTCAAGGCCGACCAGCAGAGCTGCTACATCATCATCAGTAAGGACACCACGGCCAAGGACGTGGTTTCCCACACCGTCAACGAGTTCGGCCTCCTGCCGGCGCCGGAGACCTACTCCCTGTGCGAGGTGTCGGTCAGCCCGGAGGGAGTCATCAAGCAGCGCCGCCTCCCCGACCAGCTCTCCAAACTGGCCGACCGCATTCAGCTCAACGGCAGGTAGGAAACCCAGAGGTCCCACTGGTCATTTGATATCTGGAGGATCGTCCCAGAGAGATTCCAGACAAGAAAGTCGAGGAATATTAGGGCATTTTACAGGAATATACCAGAATATACCAGAACATACCAGAATATACCAGAATATACCAGAATATACCAGCTCAGAACTTTGCTTAGCTGAAAAACAACATGAACACTAGAAAAGACAGCAGTTGATTGACAGTGAGTCGTCTCTCCATGACTTTCCCAGGCCTCCTTTCTGCACAAACCAGTGTTTTTTACCCTTCAACTGAATGCTTGTTGACCTTCTCATAGATCCTCAAAGTCCACTGGCCTTTCTCCTGTTAACAAACCAGGAAGGAAAACATGTTTAGGTCATGGAAAGGTTCTGACTTAGATAAGGAAAGTCATGAAAAGGGCACGAAAAAGAAGTGGAAGACTTCTGGAAGTGGAAGTGGAAGACTGCTCACTTTGAGAACTCATATGTGTTATTACTAAGGTGTAGGACAGTTCGGTCTTCTCAGACAGTGGTAGGGGAGGGACAGAAGAGGGTGTCTCTGGGTACAAATGGGAGACGTAGGATTTTGTGAAGCCACAGAACATGTGTGTAAATCTCTTTTACCATCGTTTCCAATTCATTCCCAGTGGAGCTCCAGACTGGTTGGTCTTGTACATATATATTGATCAGACTGTCCTAGACCAGTTTTCAGTCCTGGTCTTCAGGGTTCCTCGAGAGCACCGCTAGTTTTCTCTCCTTTCATGTACTTAGTTACATTCACTCTGCACCCCGGGGTGTAAATTGATCCCTGATAGATGGATGGAATGAAACCCAGCAGGGCTCTGGATCTCCAGGACCAGGGTTGAGATCTACCAGACCACGTCATTTA
>JAXDDX010000029.1:2665000-2697500 GCA_034670405.1 Hoplostethus atlanticus
TGAGGGGACGGATATTTAGCACTGCAGGATGTTCATATTGGTGTAACAGTGTCTTGTTGTCTTCGTGGTGGAGAGTCACCCTTCGTCTTGAACTGAGTAGCTGCTGATGTGAGAACGTGTCATGTCTCAACCCTCAGGTACGTGGACGACCTGTTCAAACTGGACTCTGCGACGGGGAGCGGCCACCTGAAGCAGTTTGAGGAGGTGATCAACCAGGAGACCTTCTGGGTCGCCACGGAGATCCTGAAGGAGCCCAACGCCCTGAAGAGGATGAAGACCATCAAGCACTTCGTCAAGATCGCCCTCCACTGCCGCGAGTGCAAGAACTTCAACTCCATGTTCGCTATAATCAGGTGAGCGTGGTGTGTGTGTGTGTGTGTGTGTGTGTGTTACTCAACCTCCCCTCACAGCTACTGTACCAAATGAGTTTTGGCCACTGGTCTGTCTGCCCCCGTCCTCAGGAGATCCTCCCCTCCTCCCCCTCCTCCCCGTCCTCCCCCCCCCTCTCCACCAGCACATTGCATCAGCCCTGTTTGCCTCCGCAGCCCGGCAGCTTTCAAAACAAGAGTCCCCTGGCAACTGTTAGACTTATTACTAGTTGTTATTGTTAAGTCCCTGTGCGGTTTGGCTCTGGGTGGCTGCTAGACCGAGCTGGGGTTGTCACTGTGGGGCTGAACCCACCGGGGGAGGCATATTGGGGGAGTGTGCGTGAGAGCAGAGACAGAGGATGACCTCAACTATCGGAGCATCCATTGTGATTTCTGACAGTGATTAAGCTAACCTAACTGGGTTCAGCGTAGCGCCACTGTGGTTTCAATGGGACCTACAGATGTGGCCAATTGACGAGCCCCACTTCTTACTGCACAGTCCCTGAGAAGAAATGTAAAGAAAACCTAAATCATTCTCTCTCTTTAGCCGTCAGAAGTTCAAGGGTTGAGAGAGACGAGATGTTTGGATTGCAGCTTGCTGATTTTAATCTGCTGAACAAAAACCCAAGAAAGGTCTGCGGTCCTCAGTATGAACGGAGGATGACACAGTGACACTTAAAATGTTTGGTAGCCGTGGTGGTTGGGAGGATTGCGGTTCGGGTCGCATGTCTGTTTTCCTTTAAGTAACGGGGACTCAACCTCCTACTGGATGGTGGTCTCGGTCACGTGGGGACCCGCCGGAGACAGAGCCCGGGGCCCGTTGTGGCCCCTGACCCGCGGTTTGAGAGACACGGCAGTACAGTGCTGTAAAAGGTACTTCAGAGCAGAAGTGCCTGACCTCCACGTCCCCTTACACTCCTCCTCACAGCAGGATGCCTTCACACATATGGCCGTCTGCCGGAGAGCCTGCCTGCTGACAGGAGCCTGTGAGTGTGTGTGTGTGTGTGTCTGTGTGTGTAAGTGTGTGTGTGTGTGTGTGTGTGTGTGTACTGTACACTGAGGGAAATACAGAGAAAGAAAGAGCAGGAGAATGTGGGTTTGAGAGCTGATGAAAGAATAAACAGAGGCAAGAGAGATAACGAGAAAGCAGCAGAAACAAAGACCCGGTCATAGTTATCGTCTGTCTGGATGAGTTGTCGGGGCCTGAAGGTCCTGAAGGTCCTGAAGGTCCTGAAGGGTCTGAAGGTCCTGAAGGGTCTGAAGGTCCTGAAGGGTCCTGAAGGTCCTGAAGGGTCCTGAAGGTCCTGAAGGTCCTCCTGCGCTGGAGGAGGGAGTCATTGTGTCACTGTCAGGGTTTGGATGTTATGAGGAAGCTACACTCAATATAAAGCTCTATTTCCTCCCTCCAGTTCAATGACCTTCTTTCTGTTTTTCTTCTTTTTTTCTCTCCTCTCGTCTCTACTCCTCTTCTCTTATCTTATCTTATCTCCTCCTCTCCTCCTCTCTCCTCTCTTCTCCTCTCTCCTCTCCTCTCCTCTCCTCTCCTCTCCTCTCCTCTCCTCTCCCCTCCTCTCTTCTCCTCTCCTCTCCTCTCCCCTCCTCTCTTCTCCTCTCCTCTCCTCTCCTCCTCTCTCCTCTCCTCTCCTCTCCTCTCCCCTCCTCTCTTCTCCTCTCCTCTCCTCTCCTCCTCTCCTCTCTCCTCTCCTCTCCTCTCTGAGGAGTGTCTGTCAGTGAGTATCTGATGATGCAGTAGAGTGGCCTGTCCATCCCAGCTAATCACCTTGTCTTTCTCCCTTGTTTTGATCCAGTCTCAGCTAACCATAGTATCTCTCTCTCTCTCCCTCCTTCACTCCTCTCCCTCCTACCTTACCTCTTCATCTCTTCCTCCATCTGTCCTCCCTCTCCACTATCTCTGCCTCCTCCCCTCCCTCTCTCTTTCCCTCTCCTCTCCCTACCCCTCCCTGTCCTGCTCCCTCATCTCTACCTCTACCCTTCCCCTCTCTCCCTCGTCTACCTCTCTCCCTCTCCCTCCCTTCTTCCCTCCATACTCCCCATCTATCGCCACCTCCCTCCCTATCACGTCCTCCCTCCGTTCCTCTCCTCCTCAGCGGTCTGAACCTGGCGCCGGTGGCTCGTCTGCGGAGCTCGTGGGAGAAGCTGCCCAGCAAGTACGAGAAGCTGTTCGTCGACCTGCAGGACATCTTCGACCCGTCCAGGAACATGTCCAAGTACCGCAACGTCCTCAGCAGCCAGAGCATGCAGCCTCCCATCATCCCTCTGTTCCCAGTGGTGAAGAAGGACCTCACCTTCCTGCATGAAGGTACAGTTCCCCTCTCTCCCTCCTATTTCAACACCAAGGGAAATTCGTCGTCGTGTGATTTGAGTCTTCTGTGAGGAACCGTTCACATGTCGTTTCTTATACATCAGGTAGTTTCTGTGAAGAGGCTTGAAAAGCAGAAGCCTTTTTCCGGAGCTCGACCTCTCGTTTCCAGTTTGCCGTTTGGTACTTCCTCTTGTTGCCGAGCTGGAAGTTCAATCTACGGCTCGGGAGTTTTACTTCTGCTAACGGCTTCTTCATCTTTCCCTCACGATTATAATGTCTAACAGTAAAAAAACGAGCAAAGGAAGTTCTTCTGCTCGTCCTCTGACTTCTCCTTAAAGTTCTTTTTCTCTTTAAACATGTCTCGATGTGGCCGTGTTTAAGAACGGACAAGAAGGTTTCCCTAATTGTGCAAGTTCAAAAGGATTCACAACGGGCCGGCGAGGAAAAAAGACCCTTTGATCTCCTGAAGGAACGACAAGAACAAGACGAGAACGAGGCTCTGCTTTGAAAATAGAAATATGACGTCTGTGGCATCCTGCTAACGTCCCTAGATAGGAATCATACAGCTGACCTCATACTAACTGTGTGTACTTTGTGTGTGTGTGTGTGTGTGTGTGTGTGTGTCGCTCCCAGGCAATGACTCCAGTGTAGACGGTCTGATTAACTTTGAGAAGCTGAGGATGATCGCCAAGGAGATCAGGCACGTGGTGCGGATGACCTCGGCCAACATGGACCCGGCCCTCATGTTCCGCCAGAGGTTGGTTGTTTTGACCATTTGGCTTTATTTCCATACTGTCGGGGGGTCAGTTTCACAGATATGAGGACCGCCGTTGACTAAGTCATATATGTCATCTGCACGATCTAGGACAGTCCGTGTGAAAATGTGTCCCAAAATATATCCCAAACAAACCCCTTCACCTAAAGCCAAGAAAACCGAGCGCTAAGAGTTCAATGTCATCGACATGGAAAACCCGGAGCAGCTCCATAGAGGATGCATCAGGATGCTTTATGGTAACGGTTGCTAGGAGAACACCGACGTGAATTTTATGTCTATGAACGACAAAATAGACCGTTGGACACAAAACCATCATTCTCTGGGTCCACAAAATCAGTTCACCATTCGTCGTCTATGAAGGTTTGAGTCAAGTCGTATTGGTTTGTTCTGCCAGAAGTGATTTTAAAGCGTAATCCATATCTGTGACACTCGCTCTTGCTGTTTCCCATCAGCTAGACAGTTCTTCAGAAAGCAACTAGCAAGTAGATTACCTTAGATTACCTGAGTTGCACCGTAGGCATGGATGTCACTACTCCACCATACCTCCACACCCCCACCTGGATCCTCTAACCACAGGATCAGGTCTGCACCGATCAATCCCCTTTCACTTCCTGTCCGGTTCACGTCTCTTGATGGTTTGTTGGAAAGCAACGCCACAAGGACACGAGGCTTGAACCGACTGGAACTGAGACTGGATTGATGACAACCGCAGTGTGTATTTTCTATCACTCAAATGTGTGTGTGTGTGTGTGTGTGTACACCCCAGTCTGTCACTGTCACGGTGCATGACTGCCCCCTGCAGACACGCCCCCCACACTGCAAGCACGTGTTGATTAGACGGTACTGTCATGTCCTGTCAGCGTTGAGGCAAAACACCTCAATGCACGGTGTTCAGTTAATAACAGCGATTGACGGGAAGACTTTCCTTTTATTTTCCTCAGAAGACATTTACTCACCGCTCCACCGTCATGTCACAGATGACATACGTGTGACATGAACACCTACATGCTGACATTTCATCTGTTTTAATAGTGTGTGATGTAGCTGTTATGATGCGTGTGATATGATGATGTGTTATAACTGGTCAGGTGTTACCAAACATGTTTAACTCATGTGGATGAGGCCACGACACACACACACACACACACACACACTCAAACACACTCATAAACACCAATGGTTGATATGGGGAGATGTCCTGTCTGGTGTCCTCCCATCTCCTATCATTTCCTGTTTGTCTGTGGTCCATGACCTCTACATAGTCTTGTCTCCTCCCTCCCCGATCCTTGACCCTGTCTTTAAATCACGCTTCAATCTTCACGCCTCTCGCTTGCAGGAAGAAGAGGTGGAAGAGTTTAGGGTAAGTGTGTCCTGATACCGGCTGCATCTGGTTCTCAGTCTGGACCAGCCTGGTTCATGAATTCAGTCCACCATGCATCCCTTCCTTCTGTTGTGTCTCGCGCTGCCATAAAAGCCGCATGTCTTCCCTACTTGTGTGTGTGTGTGTGTGTGTGTGTGTGTGTGTGTGTGTGTGTGCGTGTGTGTGTGTGTGTGTGTTATTAACCCTTCCATTTGCAGTGCCTGTTCGCCTGACCCCTGAGCCATGCTGAAGTCCATCATTGACCTGTTAATAGTTTGCCCTCGGTCATGTGAATGTATGTGTGTCAGGTCTGGGTCACGTAGTAGTTTGAAGTAATACTTATTTAGTATTTGTTTGATGGGTATTGGTACTAACACATCACAGTGTCAGGTAGGTGCCCAGACACGGAGAGGTTTTCCAAATTGACAGATACTTTCCTGTGATTGTGGCAAAACCACACAGGGTACCCACAGGCGCAGTAAAACAATCTGTAAAAAAGTATTTGCAAATACTACTTGACCCAGGTCTGGTCTGTGTACATATCTGCATCCTGGCATAATATTCCCCATATCAAATCTTGTACATTTTTTATTTCCTAACCCAGTTTTTTGCCTCCATCTGACAGAATGTGCTGCTGTTTGGTTTGAGCATGGCACGCCGAGAGCTGCATGGTCTCCTTTAACCTGCCAACACTCAGAGAGCTACAGATAGTTGGAGAGACGAGCTAGCTTTACCTTTTGTTTCTTTTGGTGATTTCTGACCTTAAACTAACTCTTGTTTTCCGTTCTTTCCTTCCCTCTATCAATCCTCCTTTCACTCCTCGTTCACTCTCATGTTTTATACGCATCCCTCTCTTTCTGACTTTCCTCCTCTTCTTGTCTCTCTATGTTGTACCATTTCATCTTCTCATGTTCATCCCTCCATACTTTACTCCTCACCTCTCTAAATTCCCCCCATCTCATTGTCCATCTCTTTCAATCCATTTTCTTCATCCTCCTCTTTCTCATCTATCCTCCGTCCTCTCTTGTTCACTCCCTACATCTTTCACTCTGAATCCTACACACTTTCTCCATTCCTCTTCCCTCTCCTTTCCTTCCACCTCTTCTTTCATCATCTCTTCCTCTCTCTCCTTTCCTTCCTCCTCTTCCTCTCTCCTTTCTTCATCACCCTCTCTCTCCTTTCCTTCCTCCTCTTCCTCTCTCTCTTCTTCATCACCCTCTCTCTCCTTTCCTTCCTCCTCTTCCTCTCTCTCTTCTTCATCTCCCTCTCTCTCCTTTCCTTCCCCCTCTTCCTCTCTGTCTTCTTCATCTCCCTCTCTCTCCTTTCCTTCCTCCTCTTCCTCTCTCTCTTCTTTATCTCCCTCTCTCTCCTTTCCTTCCTCCTCTTCCTCTCTCTCTTCTTCATCACCCTCTCTCTCCTTTCCTTCCTCCTCTTCCTCTCTCTCTTCTTCATCACCCTCTCTCTCCTTTCCTTCCCCCTCTTCCTCTCTGTCTTCTTCATCTCCCTCTCTCTCCTTTCCTTCCCCCTCTTCCTCTCTGTCTTCTTCATCTCTTCCTCTCTCTCTCCTTTCCTTCCTCCTCTTCCTCTCTCTCTCGTCTTCATCTCTCCCTCTCTCCAGATCTTTAAGTCAGGGCAGCACCAACTCCAACATGCTGGACGTCCAGGGCGGCGCCCATAAGAAGCGGGTGCGTCGCAGCTCGCTCCTCAACGCCAAGAAGCTGTACGAGGACGCCCAGATGGCCCGGAAGGTGAAGCAGTACCTGTCCAACCTGACGGTGGAGACGGACGAGGAGAAGCACCAGATCATGTCCCTGCAGTGCGAGCCGGCGTACAGCACCTGTGAGTAGCGCGACCCGGGATCAGTTCTTTATATTGTTTTATTACATAAGATGGGGATCAGCAGGACATTCACATCTTCATTCACCCTTACCTAGTGTACACTACGCTTGGGAAACTTCCAATAATATGTCCTGTTAATAACATATTGCATGGATTTCAACATGTAGAGCAATAACTGAGATTTTACTGCATAAAAACTGATCTATGTCATTGTAGCTCTACAGGTATAAACCGCATCCAGCTGCAGAACCTATTGCTGCCTTGCACCGCCACCTAGTGGTTTTGCGAATGTCCTGCAGAAAATAACTGTTAGGAATTGCGCCATCAAGTGAGAGATGTGTATCTCTGTGACTCAACATAAGTCAGTGCTCAACCCCTAAAACACACACTTAAAACTAACCATGAGTCATTGTGTTGAAATTTCTACTTTTTTTTCTCTATTTCACATCATAAATGTGATGCCAGTCTGCTCAAGTGAGTTTTGAACGTGATAATCTTGCCTCTGGCCACTGCAAGATGAATTCAGGGTTCCTGCAAATGTCTGGAAAGTGAGGAAAAGGAATTTGATACTATCAAATTCAAGTACGTCTTGCAAAGTTTTGGAATTGGACAAAAAGCCTTGAAAAGTATGAGGAAATAGTTCGGTTTTTTTTACACATTACACTTCATTTTGCCCCACTGTCATTTGACATATTTGATGAAGAGAGTGAGAGTGAGGTATTGCCTAGTTGATGGTCATTCCCCCAAGCCAATAGTAGCATACCTCCTATTGAATTGATCTGAACAGAAACAGTCAGTCGGAAAGCAAGGTGTGGAAAACGTTTGGAAATTTGAAACGGCAGATGAGTAGAAAATGTTGTTGTTGATGAAGTCTGTCCGGTCTCTTCTAGTGTCTAAGAACCTGAGTGAGAGGCGGTCCACCAAGTCGGACATGTCCCCGGTGTCCCTGCGGTCGGCGCTGCCCTCGGGGAAAGCCCAGAACAGGGTGTCGCAGGTCCTCCAGGTCCAGGTCCCGCTGTATCCACTACGGAAGAAGAGCACTGCCAAGGACATCGGCATACCCAGTGAGTAGACCAGCTACATGTACACTTCTTTACCTTTAATATGGATCATTTTGTGTTTCTAGTTTCAGAGTTTCATTATATTTTCTGTGTATTTTCACTTAAAACCCAGTCTGCTGCTACATCTGTGATTCCTTCTTGTTTTCTAGCTTTGTACTTGTAAGGTTAGCATGTCTGGATGGAGGTAAAATCATCATCTAATATTAGTCAATTATCAATTTATGATTTAGTAACAACTAATTGATGATTAGTTCATTTTCCAACTAATAGTAAATTATATTGTGTACGTTATTTAAGCATTAATTAATGACTTATTAGATATTTATGTGTTGTATCATAATAAATATGATTGCCTTAGTTAATATTATTTATTATCCAGGTTAAACATATTTCAAAACTTTCAAAATAAAATGATTCGTAAAATTAAAATAAATGTGTGCCACTATTATAAAAGGTGCCCCTGATATTTACACTGCAATTGATTGATTTTATTGGATTCTCTTTTAGTTTAATAAATAATTCCTCAAAGTATATTAAAGCAAACAGCAAAACAAATACAAGCTATAAATCTCTAAAATCTAACTGAGAGAAAACCTCCCCCCCCCTCCCCCCCCTATTGTTACGGTGTGTTACAGACTCCCTCGTTCACTTACTCCCCTGTGACCTTGTTTTCTTTCTCTCTCTCCTCCAGACTCCAACTCCCCCCAGGTGGTGAAGAAGCCTCCAGCGAGCTCGGCGGAGGAGTGGAGCGCCAAGAGACCGTCTGACGACACCGTCTCCACCATCTCATCCCTTCACTCCAGCCCCACCGTTTCCCCGCAGGGCTCGCCGCGCAAAGGTCTCCGTCAGGAACAAGTGTTTTTCACACCGTGCGTCCTCCGCCCGGGGTTATCCTCCTCGGCCCCGGGCGGAGAGTGCATGTAGCGCCTTGTCATACTGCACCAGTTACCTCAGGGCTCTTATGTATTGATGTATTGATCCATCCTGAGCTGAGGCAGACCTGGTCTCGGGTTCAGCTGCAGGTCTGGAAAGTGTAGAAATCTATGGAAAAAAGATTTAGATAGATAGACAGACAGATAGATAGATAGATAGATAGACAGACAGACAGACAGATAGATAGATAGATAGATAGATAGATAGACAGACAGACAGACAGATAGACAGATAGATAGATAGATAGACAGACAGACAGACAGATAGACAGATAGATAGATAGATAGACAGACAGATAGACAGATAGATAGATAGACAGATAGAGAGATAGATAGATAGATAGATAGACAGATAGATAGATAGATAGACAGACAGATAGATAGACAGACAGATAGATAGATAGACAGATAGATAGACAGACAGACAGACAGACGATGATAGATAGATGACAGACAGACAGACAGACAGACAGACAGATAGATAGATAGATAGATAGAATCCGTACCTTTTAAAGGTTTTAGGTTTGCACAAAATCTCTTTCATTCCTGACGCACTTTAGACAGCAGATTTTATGTAGTTGCAGACTCACTTTCGTTTCACATGTTCTGATATTTGCTGTTGTGAAGAATAATCTTTAGCTACAGAAAATGAATGTCTCTCTGCCGTATTGACCACCATCCAAAATCTTGGTTTATATGAAGCATGCTTCAAATCCAAATGGAAAATATGTACGAACTCTATAACTTCAATCTCAAAACATCCTTGTGTTACATTAATAACTAGTTCGTTCTCTTCTTTTCTGTCGTCCTCCCCCTTTCCTCCTCCCCTCCAGTCGGGGGCGTGCCCAAGTCGCAGAACTCCAGCCAGATGAACCTGTCGGGCTCCTCGTCCTCGCTGACCAGCGACGCCAGCACCAAGGCCGGCACCGTCAGCCTGCGCAGCTACGGCATAGGTGGGGCGCTCCTCCACAGGAGGATCCTAACCATGACTGGGCAGCGCAGCCGAGAGGAGAGCAGGGAGAGAGAGGAGCACAGAGAGGAGAAGGACAGAAGAAGAGAGGTGGAGAAGGAGAGAGAGGAGAAAGAGGCAGATCAGAGAGGGAGGAGAGTGAGAGGGAGGTGTAAGAGTGGGCAGAGCAACCAAGGTTCCCAGGGAGATCTGGGGCTAACGCTGCTAGGGGCAAGGGCAGGAAGCCCTACCCAGAAATGGGCAGGGGTGCCTGGGATAACTCCCACAATCCACCCTGGGTCTCCTCCCAGACAGCCAAGGCTGCGACCCATGACACCTCCTCCTCAGCCCCAGTTCATCCCAAGCACAGAAAGAGAGCAGGACAGCCCCCTTAGACCCAAACCTCCAGAGTCCCCCTGTCGGAAAAGGCTGAGGTCACCGTTCAGGATGCTGAGGGAGAGGAGTCAGTCCGGGGAGAGGCTGATGGCGGTCAGACCCCGTCCAGAAGGTGGACAGGGACACGGGGAGGCGGCGGCCTCCTCACCGCAGGAGGAGAGACCAGGGCAGGCGAAGCAGAAAGCCGGGAGGTCGGTCAGCCCCAACCCCTTCCTCTGGCTCTGCAGGGACAAGAGGAGGAAGACGGTCTGACAGGGAGAGGAGAGATGGACGATTATTATTAGTTTGATTTGATGAGGAAATCAAGGAAGCAACAATGTAGTATTGGTGTTTCAGAGACACTTTTTGATAGATTGAATTGAGTAAATGAGGAAAAGACGTTCATATCCACTGCAGGGAAACATGGTAAAGTGATGGTAATTGTTTTCACTTTACAAGTAAGGAAGCTTGGATGGATGATGAGTCACAGATATGTGATGTGAGAGAGAGGAGAGTACCAGTGAGGATTTACAGAGTTATGTTTCAAAGCAGACGACTTTCCAGATAAGGAGAATAGATTTTGTCTGAGGCAGCATCAACTAAAGGCTGACAGCGTTCTCCACTTCCAGCGCTTCTTTGTTCATGTGTTCATGTTTCTTTGATTTTTTTTGGGAGGTTTTGCTGAACAGACAAATGGAGCAAAATGAGCGTATTGATTTCTAAAACCCACAAATGAAATGCTCTTTCACAAACCACCCAAAAAAACAGCCCAGGCTATCCTTGTAGATGCACATAGATGTGTTAACAACAACAGTTACCTGAAAGGGAATATATCCATTCATCAGTGTAGCGTTCAGTGGAGGCGTCTCGGGTTCGGGTGTGTTGAGTTCCTCCTGTAGTATTCAGTGTATTTAGTATGTTCATGTTACTGTTACTACACTCTTCATCAATTTGACATGACAGAACTGTGTTGCGTAAGGGTTGTGTTGTGTAGTAAGTAGTTGTTGTATTTGTACACACATCTCAGAGGCTCTGTGCAGACTTCCTGTTTTGACGTCTGTTTTGGTCACAGGTGTTTCTCTTCTTGCCTGCTTCTACCATCCAGTGCCATCAGTCGTAGAGCAGCGTCACGTTAATCGATGCCAAAGCTGTATAAGTACAACATGAGTCACAACGGGTCACAGTGTGTCTGAACTCACCTGTATGTGACGATGTAACTGACCACAGTGTTGAGGTTTTGAAATAAAACTATTGTCTGTGCAGTGCAGATGTTTCAAATCGTCTTCTCGTGTTCTCAGATCAGTTTGGATTTAGTCATTTAGTAGTTTTCCATTATTAGTGCATGTGGGCTAAGACGGTCATGTATTGGTTTGATAGGACAGTTTCAGTGATGCTGTATGACTCTAACTAAAGAAACGACGACAGGAGGACAGTGTAGCTCAGTGTCAAGGTACTGTAAGGTGGATGCTGTTTGAAACACTACTGGTGCTTTCCCTTCTTGCTGTCTCTTCCTTTCACTCCCCCCCCACTCCTTCCCTTCCTCCTTTCCTCTTTCCCTCCTCCCTCTCTTCCTCTTTCCTTCCCTCCCTAACCTCTCTCGCTCCATTTTCAGCTCAGACATTTTTTATTCTCATCTGTATTGTTACTTTGATTTAAACTGTAAACGATAAAAGTGCATTAAAAGTTTAATTCTCTTCCTCCCTGTCTCCCCCCTCCTCCCCCCTTCCCGTCCAGGCTACGCCCTCCTGCCCGGTAAGGTGGACAACCTGTCAGACTCCAGTCACAGTGAGATCTCCTCCCGCTCCAGTATCTGCTCGGTGGACTCCATGCCGGCCCCGGGGCCCGAGGACCGGTGCAACAGCAGGACCTGCACCACCGCTGCTACTAGTACTACTACTACTACTACTACTACTGCAACGGCTGCTGCTGCTGGCACAGCGGCCATGCATGCACACTCAAATGCTGATTGCAACCAGCCTAGCACAAGGTAACTCAACTTAACTCATCCCCAAAAAACATCAAACATCAACTGGTGCAAACAACTTTTACTGTTTAACATTAAAAAACAGAAAGACATTCATAGATAATAATAGTACAGATGCAACTGGATGTTTTCATAGTATTCATGCACGTGGAAACAAACCAAACGCACGTATACAATGTGGGCCAGCTGTTGGATGTCTTTGCCGATCATCCTCAGGTTGTCAAAGTGCAGCAGACGGTCTGAGTCTTAACCTGGGAGGACACTCGGCTTGTTGCTGCAGAGACTGGGCGCCATCTTTGTTTTTTGTTCTGGTCCGATAGTCTATAAGCCCTTAACACGCTCGCACTCACACCAACAGAAACACTCCCAACGGCTAACAAGAGCGACCAGGCACCACCCTCCAACACATTGCAGCACCCCGACTCCCCCCTACCCTCCCCCCCCTCCCCCGTTTCCTCTCCCAGCTGGGTTCCAATTATGTCCTTTCCCCATTAAAACTCAGAACAGGAAGTTGTAAACACGCCAGGTTTTTTTTATTAGCGTCCTCTGTTTACTGCCCTCCTCTCTCCTCCTCCTTTCTCCGTTAACAACGTATCGCTTTTCTCCCACACCGGTGGCTTTTTAATCCGGCCGAGTAAACAACAGGCCTGTTTTATTGTCTGGTGTTTGTTTATTGTTCCTCCATGATCAGGCCATTCTGCCTCATAAAGCGGAGACTGTAAAAATATCGCCGGCCTGCAATAATCTGTCTGCTTCTGCAGGTGTTATATTACAGCCTTGCCGTATAACACCGGGCCTGTTTATGAAATATGGGTTGGGTTTCATTGAGTGGCTGGTTTGTCCAGTAAAACGCCGTCAGTGAATCAAACCGTCGGCTTATGAAAAGCAGCGCTGGAGGAAAAACTTTTTCCACAGGTTTTATTGCCGGACGCGGTGATGCATCACTGTCAGACGCCGTTTGATTGTGAATTTTTTGGGGGGGAAACTTGAGTAATGAGTCGTAATGGTCAAACATTCAAGTCGTGTTGTGATTCTTCACCGTTGAAACCGACCGGACCTCACACCCAATAACTCATCTGGACAAGGGCGAGCTGAAAGATTGTCTTGGTCACATTGAACTTTACCCCGTCGTCGTTTGTCTTGTCCTGTCCGGTGTTTTGTTAGTGCGGTGACTCGGTGACCCTCGTGTCCTCCGCCAGATTGCCTCTCTAGTTATATATCAACGCCGCCTCGGTCGCCCCGTTCTGTCTGTGTCATCTCTTCATTGTTGGTGCGTGGCAGCGTGACATGCGCCTGCACTTTCACCGCCAAAACAGTTTTGCTGTGATCTCATATTACACAGGCTTTTCATTTCCCTTCACTTTCTCTGCTCGTGGCGGTGTGACATCTCAACAGGTCTTTATCCTCTTATCCTCACACCAATTTTCCTTTCCTCTGTCTCCCTCTCCTTCCTCTGCTCTAGCTCCTCGCCGTTAGCTCGCGGCTGCGTGGCGCGAGCTGCCGCCGCCGCCGCCTTCACCTCCTCCATCTCCACGGAGGAGCTGACCCCGCCGGACCGCGCCTCCCTGGACTCGGTGGCCGACAGCGGCCGCGGCAGCTGGACCTCCTGCTCCTCCAACTCGCACGACTCCTTCCAGAGCCTCCCCGTCTCCTCCTGCCGGCCCTGGGACCACGGCATCCACGGGCACCCGCACGCCCACCTGGGAGGCTTCAGGCACACGCAGCTGGCCGGGCCCATCGCCGAGGTCGAGGCCGGCCCGGCGTGGGCGAGCGACGCCGCCGCCGCCGCCGCCGCTAAGAGACACTCCCGGGAGTCCAGCTCGGACCTGTCCAACCAGTCGGGCAGGCAGAGCTGGGCGTCGTCCAGCTCGCTGTCGGACACCTACGAGGGGAGCTACGGGACGATAAAGCGCCGCAACACCTCGGAGCACCCCTCCTCACCGACCAATGAGGACAGAGGGCAAAGCACAGACCCCGCCTACAAAACGGTGACGTCAAGCACAGAGAAGGGCCTAATAGGTGAGGGGGCCGGGTTGCGAGTCTGATTCCCTGTGAGCACACTGTCCCGTGTCGTGTGTGTGAACCTCCATTTCTGTGTGTGTGTGTGTAGATGGATGCAGCAGAACCGTTTTCCCCATCTGAGGTTTTGTATGTTTTCAGTTCATTGCTGCCATAACAAGCTATCCAGTTTCATCACGCGTCACTATTGGCTTCCATCGATACACATCAGGCTGGAATCAGGAAGTGCATTTCCTACACATTGGGCTACCGACCAATCAGGGTCTTGTTCCTTTTTGGGTCCTCGGCTGAGACTTTAAGATCCTCTGCCTGTTTCATTCAAGCTGTAAGACACAGATCCTGTTTACCAATTGTAAAAAAACAAAAACAAAGATGAAACCAGTTTGAACCAGTTTGAGGCGGTTTCTGCTGCAGCCATCCATCCACCTGTTGTACATTTTATTTGTTTTAGAGCCTCGTTGTTTTCAGTGAAACATCTCATTTATTTAATTTCCCATCATTTTCTTTCGTTCCTCCCCTTTCTCCCCTTCCTCCCCTTCCTCCCACACCTCTGTCCTCGTGTCCCCTCAACCCACCACTTTGTCACCCCTCTACCCTCACCCCTCCCTCCCCTCACTTCCTCCTCGCTCCATCCCTCCTTCCATCGGGGTCCACACCTCCATCCAGTGTACTGTGTCACCTCCCCTGCCAAGGATGAGCGTTACCGAGCTCCTCCTCCCACCCCTCCAGGCTACCAGGGGCTTGCTCTGGGGGATCTGGGCCTCACAGACGGAGTCGGAGGCGGACCAGGAGGTCTTCCCAGGCCTCCTCACCTCAGGCCCCCGGACTACAGCGTGGCCCTGCAGAGGAGCAAGCTGCTGCAGAGTCCCGGGGCGGCCGGGGGGCTGGCGGAGGCTCGGAGGCTGGCTGGTAACCACCACCACCACCACCATCACCACCACCACCACCAGGAGGGCCGGACGCCGGGCTCCATGCAGGGCCCGGGCCCCTCCAGACCGCCCAGCATCTGCCTGCCGCCACAGGGGCTGGCGGACAGTGAGGATGGTACGTGCTGATAGGAGGATGAAATGATGCAGAGGATGTTTTACAACAGCATCATCCATTAAACAAAACAAGCTTTGGGTCTTAATTTAACAATTTTAAAAAAATAGTTTCCTAGTTATTAGTTTTCTAATCATTCCTTTGATAGTTATTTATTTATGTAACACGTCTGAGTGATGCTGTTCAAGTTATAAGGTACAAGTTCATATATTGCAGTTATTAGTACGTATAGAAACGCCTTTTCTCCAATACAAGGCGAGGTTGAAAATGTGTGTGTGTGTGTGTGTGTGTGTGTGTGTGTGTGTGTGTGTGTGTGTGTGTGTGTGTGTGTGGTAATTGCGTATCGGTATATCTGACTAGTATTAGACTGTTATGTGATTGTCATGAGTTCTTCTTCCTCTCCTTCAACTTTCTAAAGACTCAACAGTCATTTGGTAAGGCAGTGACTGATAGTGATGAAGAGTAGTGATGATGATGGGAGACCAGCTGACTATTTACCAAAACACATGATCTGAACTCCCTTGTGATATTTGGGTGATAATGTACATATAGTAATAATATATAAAGTGTGTATTGGTTAGTTGTTATATTAGTTATTAGGTTATGAATTGAATTATTACACCAAAGCATTTCCAACCTCTCAACAACACTGGGCTGATGGGAGGATTTGAAACGGCCTGGTCAGCAGGTCAGGAATCAAGATGTACCAGAAGTAACCGTCTTCACCCTCCGTCCTCCGCCCTCCGCCTCCCCTCCCTCCGCCCTCCGCCCTCCACCCTCCGCCCTCCGTCCTCCGCCCTTCACCCTCCGCCCTCCACCCGTCAGCAGTTCATAAACCAGTTCAGTAGCTTGTCTCGTCTCGTCTGACGTTTAGGATTAAACCCCTTGATGATGGTTTGATGGTTGCTGTTATCTGTAGGTGCTCCGTCTGCTTTCCTTTCACCGTGTTGTTAAGAGTTCAGCATCTGCAGGTCTTGAATCACCTCGTTTAGAGGGAAGCATTAACATGTTGTGAGTCCTGTAATTCAAGGTTTATTTTTCACTTCAGTGCAGCTTTAAAACTAAATAGCGTTCTTTACATCCAGCGGTATCTAGTGGAGGAGTTGGGAAGGAAGGCCAACTGAGGAGTGAATGGTTCCTGTTGGTCACATTCAGTTTGTCCAACGTTTCCAGCTTTCCTTTTTCTTTCTGCTCGTTTCTAGTTTTATAACGTTCATCAGTTTTGTTCAGTTGGAGTCTGTCGTGCTTTCTGTTTCTTCATGTTGTTAAATTGGTCTTCATTTCAGTTCCAGGTAGATTTAAAAAGGCCTTAAATGTCTTAAATGCAGCTTTCTGAAACTGATCTCTGCTCTGTCTTGTCTTCCAGACGAACAGGTCTCGGCGGTGTAGAGATGTTGATGTCACACACACACACACACACACACACACACATAGACGGACGGACGGACGAGGCAGTTTTGGACGGGCCGTGGACTAAGCCAGCAGCCTGCTGTCACCCCTCCTCAGAGCACACTCTCCTGGCCCCGCCCACAGCCCTGTGTGACATTACCACGGACCATAATGCACCACCAGACCAGACCAGACCGTCACCTGACCTCTCTCCACCTCCCATGACTCCCATGTCTTTTTAAACCCATTTTAAAAAGAACAAAAAGGTTTTAGAAACTTTTTAAAACTGAACAACGCGGCGCCGTGTGATGACGTCACATCGCGTTGGTTGGACGAATAAAGGTTGAAAGAGTGACGACGACGCCGTCAGCCTCCTCGGACACAGACCACCACGTACCTCCATTTTGCTCTCCAAGCTCTCTCTTGTCTAAAAGGCGTTTTACATTGTTTTTACAGTCTCAGTGTGTGTATAGTGATACTGTGGGTTGTTTTTCAATTGCATCTTGCAGCTTTAAGCTTTAAGAGGTTAGCTTTGGAAAAAGATAGAACGTTCTAGTCAATCGTGTAAGTATTGCGACTGTTCGCTTGTGTTTTTCATTCTCCATGTCAAATCAAATCAAATCAAATCACTTTTATTTGTAGAGCCCTTCATCACCGTTACAGTCTCTAAGGGCTTCACAGTGCCCAACATGTGAAAATAATAAATGGTTAGTACAAGACATCCCCCGGCCTTAGACCCTCACAGAGGGAAAAACTCCCACAAAACCTTATAGGGAAAATTGGGAGAAACCTTGGGAGGGGCTAGTCAGAGAGGGAGGGGCTACTCCAAGAGGGAGGGGCTACTCAAACTATTGAACGTTAAAAGGGTCTCGTAGT
Organism: Hoplostethus atlanticus; assembly: GCA_034670405.1. Classification (NCBI taxonomy): domain Eukaryota; kingdom Metazoa; phylum Chordata; class Actinopteri; order Trachichthyiformes; family Trachichthyidae; genus Hoplostethus; species Hoplostethus atlanticus. The sequence continues at coordinate 2,682,292 of JAXDDX010000029.1, forward strand.
GGAAATTGCGATAAAACGCGTCAGTCCCAATACAAATAAACCAAGTGCACAAAACCAACGAACCTTCAGCTCAACGTCCCAATACTTACACCGTTGATGCACCTCGTGTCTGAGGTCAGGAACAGCCCTCAGGAGCAGGAGCCCTGATTGGCCCTCTGCACACCTTCCACTTCCTGTTGAGTGTGTGTGTGTTTTGCGGGGCGGCCGGCGGGAACAAGAGCAGCGTGTGCGTTCATGTCGAGCACTTATTGTTACTTTGTCGAGCTCTCTCAGGCAGTTGTGTGTGTATGTGTGTCTCTCTCTCTCTCTCTCTCTCTCTCTCTCTCTCTCTCTCTCTCTCTCTCTCTCTCTCTCTCTCTCTCTCTCTCTCTCCCTCCCTGCTCGTTGAGGCTCTGGCGAGGTACGTTCGCGGCATGCTGCCTCCTGGATGTTCCTCAAAACCTCTTATAACTCGTCTTTAATGAGCCGGAGAACAAATGCCTCGCCACTTCCCGTTGAGTAAAAACACGTGTTGTTATTTTTTATTGCAGTCGCTATTACAGAACAATAAATTAGCGCCGTGTGCTCAAACATGCACGTGCACACACACACACACACACACCAAGACACAGGAATGCCTCCTCCAGCAGCACACAGTGTTTACACCGTCGCTTACACCGTTTGTTTACAGTGTTTATTAGACTAGCAGTTGTCGAATTACAAGCTGAGATGTAAAAGTATGAAGCTCCGGGTTCATTTGATCTTGTAAATTTGTTTATAATGCAGCAGGAAAAAAAAACGCCGACGCAGCACAAACCCACGCTCTCACCGCCACGCGCTTATAGTGAACCCTCCGTCGCCGCCGGGGAAAAAGTCAAGGGAAAATGTATTTTGACGCCCGGTCTCCGGTCTGTAACGGGGGTGCGTTTTGTACAATATTTAACGGATTTGCTTGAAATTGTTTATTTGTATCGAGAGCAAAAACTTGTACATTCAGAGTAACGTTCAGAAACAGGAATGGTTTTCTTGTGTTTAGTACAGCAGGGGTGTAACTGGAATACGACTCTCCTCCTCTCCGGCTCTCTGTGATGCTTCTTTTCTATCGTTTCGCCATACAAAGACTTGAAATTATTAATGGTAATATATATACATTGCATATATATGAATTTCTACATATATTTTTTGTTGTTGTTTTTTTTTGCCATAAATTAACGTTAACTGATCGTGTATAGATGAGAGAAGAGAGTCCTCTATAAAGGATAAAGGCTATTTTTAAATATTTTGTTATAATAAAAGGTTGTGATCGCCCTGGTCGTCTCTGGGCAGGAGTCTTTACAGGAGCTTTTAGTTGTTGTCGTTTTCCCCCCCGTTCTGTTTTTGGTGCCATTTCTGCTCTTTGTACACATAATTGCTGCTGTGTTTTGGGATTTGACTGCTTGTGTGATGTGTAGATGTTTTATTTTAGTTTTATTTTTTTGCCAAGACTGGGATCAAGACAGCGTTTTAAAAAGCCCCTTTGCAGCTCTGTCTGGGTATACAGCACATGAGAAGCCCTTTTCAATATAAAAGCCCTTATTTTTGCAGCTTTGAGGAGAAGCGTTTGGGGTTTACCCGTCGTAGGTCCATGACACGAGGCAAAGCTCTCAGACTCAGACCGGACGACTGAAAGGAGTTTTTTGATGTTATTGTATCGCTGTCAGTTTGAGTTTATCAGAACAAGCCCCGCCACAACGCCACATCTACTAGGCTCTCTTTCTAAACTCTGTACTGTACTGGATTTAACCTTGATGCTTTGGGGTTAATATGAATTGTCACTTCCTTCACGCCAGTCTCCTTGAAACGATCCTGGCGGTGGAAACTCTTTGAACCAGGCTGAGTCTGGAACCGAGACTTCCCTCGTCACACTCCTGCTTTTTTTTTTTTTGCACATTTTTATCTTCAGATTCTGAAAACGTTGAATCAGTATTACTTTCTGCTGTTGCATGGATGGAGAACATCTCTCTCTGCTGGCGCCAAACCTTAGTGAAGATGTAGAGAAACAGTCAGAACAAACAGGGATTCTGGGTAAAGAGTCGAATGTCACGTTGACTCTCGTGCGATTCCCACCGTATGACAACAGAGTTTTACCTCCTTGACGACGAGCTTACAAACGATTGTTGTATGAAAGTCGTTCCCTGATACCTTACTTTTTTTTTTTTTTTTTTCTTCTGAAATCGTTTACAGAATTTGGGGATGAAACTCTTCAATTGTCTTCAGAAATCTTTCTTTCCATCTCCGTTGTCTCCCAGAGCCCGTCGGTCCTTCCTGGCCTCACAGTCATCATCGTTTTATTCCATTCAGAGGAAACTGGGAGGGAATCCATCTCCCATACCGTGGCTCTGTAAACACTCCCAACAATATGCTAGAAAATAGGTTTTTTTCTGGGCTGAATTCCACCCAGGAGTCGTCGCCCCTGGACTCTGTAGGTTCGTGGAAGGCTTGGCAGGAAGCTCTTGGCTCCGCGAACACAAAACGTCTTGTGTTTTGAATTGTGTAGAACTTGAGAATACAAACTTCTCCCTAGCAGCGAGAGCAGGCTGATGAAACGCCTCTCACAGCGAGCGCCTTCACAAGTCCCTTCACAAGTCCCTTCACAAGTCCCTTCACAAGTCCCTTCACAAGTCCCTTCACAAGTCCCTTCTGGCTGGCTGGAATTTAGCTCCTCCCCCTCCTGTCCTGCCACGTCACCTGCAATACAATAAGAGAGATGCGATGTGTTACGCAACGCGCCAACATCCCCCCCCCCCCCGCATTACAGCAGAGATGCACAACGATGAGCTCGGCTGTGGCGAGCGGCGTGCTGCACAATCTGAACCGAGAGGCGTTCCTCCTCGGCCGGCGGCTCACGGTTTTGCTTTTCGTCTTACACGTCTCATAGCTGTCGTGACTTATGTCTTTTAGAAAGACAACATGATTTTGCTCGTTACGCTTTTTATGTATTTTTACCAGTGATTGTAAATAGTTGTTATATTTTTGTTTAAGAGAATGTTTAAAAAGGAACAAAAAGTCTACTGATATGAATTTGGACAATGAATAAACTGTTAAGCGTAGAGGAGTTTGTGTCTTTCTTCACACCGTGGTTGTCCTGCAGCTGGAACAGCCACTGCAGCCTCTTTTTCTGTTGCAAACATTGTAGAAGTAGATGAAAATACCCGTATAATAACACACTTCATCTTTTAAACCACTACTTTCCTTTCTTCCATCTTCTGGCGGCTGAAAACGTTTGAATTGAAAGTTTGAATTGTCTGAGCATGTACCGACCTCAATATTGTTATATGAGATAATTGTGTTGCACCTTCTAGAATCGCCCTCATCTAAAGATAGAAGGTGTTTCTGGTGACCTTTTTAATACATTGTCCCATAACGCAACACTTCCAGCTTCCAGACCGAGAGGTGGACTCGGTTAGCTTCCCGCTTGGTCGTTACCGAGACGAACCCAGCAGGTATTTCTGCTGCCGTTTGACCACTTTTTGATACAGAGGGAATAGAAACCTAATCTCCACATTGTTTATCCTCTGTCTCGGTGTCTTCCTCCCTTCCTCCCTGCGTCCAGCTCTCTATCTGATCAGACTCAGAGAGAGAGAGAGAGAGAGTCATCAGGAAGCCACGCTGTGCTCAAGGTCAGAGTCCTTTTATTACCCGTTAAAGGTTTACTGTCACACAGAGAGGCAGGAAGTCATGCTGGTTGCTGTGTGTGTGGGGTTATTTGTGTGTGTGTGTGTGTGTGTGTGTGTGTGTGTGTGTGCGCATCACTGGCTGGTTTACACTCTTGGATTTGACTGCCTGCGTCTCTCGTGATGTTGAAGCTGCTCCAGGGGAACTTTTCACGTCTGCGGCTCCAAATTGCAGCGAGGTAACCGACAATATTGTAACACGATGTCGGTAAACTGCACACGACAGCGCTCGTGTTTACCAAGCCAGCCGGTCGGCGGCGGCGCTTTATACCGGAGGATATACCGAAGGGACGAGTTTCCTCACTTGCTGCTGTTCAGGGAGCCTGTTTGTGTTTTCTTTTCATTTTCATTTGGGTAAATATGATCAATAACGGGGGGTCTCAGTTGGACGCTCTTCTCTGTTGCTGCCCTGTTGCAGATTTAGGCTGAGAAGAAGAGTTATGTGCTCTACCAATACCTGAATGTGGCGTATCTGTGTGCATCAAACCCAGAACATCACACTCATATGACTAGATCTGGTGTTTGCCTCACAGGACAACACACGGGCCAGAAAGTTTGACTATCATTTTTCTGTTCAGAGTTCAGATTGATGTGCAGTGGGAGAGAGAGGGGAAAAGGGGCCGAAGAGGAGGAGGAGGAGGAGGGGAGGACCGAGGGGGTTCAGGCTGGCATGTTAAACAGCACATCCAAAGCGGTTGGCCTCTCTCCACTTCAGAGAGAATATTCCAGAACGACGGGAGGAAGTGAAAGTTCAGCTCCGAGTGGGATTGAGCTGGAAACGAGTCGGTGAAATTACACACAGTTTCAATTATACATCACAAAGGGCGATTTAGCCCCACTGGATGGCGCGGGAGGAAATGTGGAGGAACGAGAAGTTGTAATGTGCGCGGGCGTGCATGCGTTGCGAGTGTGTGTGTGTGTGTGTGTGTGTACATGTGTGCACGCTGTGTGTGTGTGTGTGTGTCACGCCTCTCCTCTGTTTTGACTTTGAAGTTGTGACTTTGTCGGGAGTGGAGGCTGAGAGCAGGAGGAGGGAAAACGGAAACTCTACCACCTGAGGGTTGTGTGCACACCCCCCGTGTGCACACAACCCTCAGGCTTTTAGCATATTTCCTGTCTAAATGAAAATTTGTGAAGCAAAACAGTTTGGAAAATATTCAATAGTCACCTGCACAATCCCACCGCTGCCCTTCAGCCTGTGTGTGTGTGTGTGTGCATGAAGGTATAGGAATGAAAACAAGTTGACTCGAAGCTAAGTGGCTTGTTTTCTGTTTGCATGTGCGGGTAAACAAGTTGGTTATCCCAAACCTTTCATGTGTTGTTTTCTGTGTGTGTGTGTGTGTGTGTGTGTGTGTGTGTGTGTTTGCATGCATGTACATGAACGGAAAAACAAGTTGGTTATCCTGGAGAGACCCTGATGTCTCTTGGTTTCTGTGCATGTATGTGCAGGCAGGCAAGTTGGTTATCCTTGTGTCCCTCATCTTTCGTGTCTTGTTTCCTGTGTGTGTGTGTGTGTGTGTGTGTGTGTGTGTGTGTGTGTGTGTGTGTAGGGGCATCCTGGTGGCAGGTACCATGTAATCACAACGTCCTGGGTTTGAATCCTGCTCAGGACCTTTGTCGCGTTGTAACCCCTCTCTCCATCTTCCCTGTCTCCCCCTCTTCGCTGTCAGCTCTCTGATGAAGCGTGAGTACTGATTTGTGCGTACCGTCTGTGAACGCACCGCGGGGGACAAGGTGACTTTCGACCACACTTCCCGCACAAGTCAAAGGCCAGCCCGGTGATCAATGGCGCTGTCCGAGGAGCGGCGGTGTCCGGCGGAGTCCTCCGGTCCGGTTCAGAGTTCATCTTCATCTTCTTGTTCTTGTTCTTCACCCGCCATGCCAGGTGTCACTTAAGGTCACTTCAGCCATTTGTCACCAAAGCTGTGGTGGTGCAGCCGGAGCCACATTCAGCATGTTCAGACGTCCTGCTCTCATTCCAGCTGAACTTGGTTTCCCTTTAAAGGCGTATATCACTAGTATATATCACTAGTATATATCACTAGTATATATCTATATCTAGTATATATATATATCATAGTGATACTTTGATATAGTTACCTTGAACACAGACCACGGTCGAGGTGAGTGGTAGCCTCTGTTTCACACATTGGACCACATTTCCCATAAACCCTGTTGCTTCCTGTTTTTTTCCCATTGCCCGTTCACTCGTTCCACCATCTTCCTGTTTTGTGCCGTAAAGCAATCCAGCAGATTTACACGTCAAAACAAAAAAAAAGCTCAAAACTTTAAAGGAAGATTCTGGATATTTAGAGGTCGATCCTGTTGATCATATCCTGTTATTTCTTACTTAGTGTTTTACTACAACTATGGAAGCATATGGAATGGCTTGCATGTAATTTTGAGAGTAATGCAGAACCAAAAATCTATAATGTAAATGTTTTTCCAGTTATAATTATCCAGTTATTATATTATTATGTCACTTTTTCAAAGGGTGGGTCTCTTATTTTGAAACTAGCACAGATTCTCCACTTTCTTCAAGGCACACCTCGACAATACAACACAATTCCAAGACACAAAAACTATTGAATGCTTTAAGTATCAGATAAAAACTTCAAGAGGGACAGTGAGACAGACATGGCCGAACTCTCACCAAGTAACACAACACAACAGTGACCCAACCTCCAGCCAGGTCATGAAAGCTTTTACACCCGGGGTCAGGTAGGTCAGGTAGGTCAGGTAGGTCCTCTGGTCCACAGGAAGTGATGCTTTGTACGTTTCTGGCAGCAGCAGCTGAATAAATAGAAGAAGAACTGGGTAGTTCTTAATCAAAACACTGACTCTCTTTACGTCTTTGACTCCAAGGTGCCTCGGTGAACCGCCGAGCCACATGTTGAGTCGATGTCCTCCAGGGTCGGTCTTGCCATTTGTCACCGTTCCTCAAGGTCCAGCCAGAGGAGGGGGCGGTGAGGTCGGCGTCCTTGCTTTCCGTCGCCCCTTGTCCCCAAAAAGGCCAGCAATGCAGCGCAGATAAATTACCTGACAAGCCCACGGCATGTAATCCAATGTTAAGCTGCCCGCAAGTGAAGTATCCACGAGTCAAGGTTTTTCCATGAGTCTGTTATTCCTCCATTCCTTTTGTCTTGAAATATTTAAAGTCACTGCTACTTGTAATCTCATGCAACTGTCAATAAATGAGCATCCAGGCACAGACAGACATGTTTGGGTTCAGTTATGTTCATGGTAAAACCCTGTCAGCTTTAGGGGCCTTCATGCACCTGACTCCCACGGGACTCACAACTCCCTCACAGCTCCTTCCCTTCCTGCCTGCTGTTCCCTTCCCAGCCATAAGGGGGCAGTGCTGCACCTCGGTAAACGCCGCCCGTGGGGGAAGCGTCCGTCTCGGCGTCTCTGCACCCCGCAGGCATTAAACCAGATTTGTGAAAGAGAAGACTGTTTGGGAAGCGTTACTTTCCCCCCAGAGATCGGCCGTCGCATTAAGGTGCAAATTGCCAACGCCGTGTTCACGTTGGAGCAGCCGCAACCCTTCGTCTGTCGAGGCGATGATTATATCTGTCTCAATTGTCTTTGCCCCTTTGTGCAAAGTCTCTCCGCTCGTCCCTTAACTAGCAAATGTTCCTTCCTGAGGGGGAACGGCCGCCGGGCAAACGCGCTGATTTAATTGTTGTTTTTAATGGCCGGTTGTCTCTTTTGTTTGTTTGTGTCTGTGTGTGTGCATGAAGCTGAACACCTTGATTGACTTTGTGCGTGTGTGTGTGTGTGTGTGTGTGTGTGTGTGTGTATGCATGAGTGTGACTTTGAGTGAGTAACTTAATTTGCTGTGTTTTTGGTTTGTGTGTGTGTGTGTGTGTGTGTGTGCATTAACCAGTGTTTCTTTCAGTGAGTATCTTGACGGTGTTTTTGTTTTTTTAGTGTGTGTGTGTGTGTGCATGCATGCATGAGTGTGACTTTGAGTGAGTAACTTAATTTGCTGTGTTTTTGGTTTGTGTGTGTGTGTCTGTGTGTGTGTGTGTGTGTGTGTGTGTGTGTGTGTGCATTAACCAGTGTTTCTTTCAGTGAGTATCTTGACAGTGTTTTTGTTTTTTTAGTGTGTGTGTGTGTGTGTGTGTGTGTATGCATGAGTGTGACTTTGAGTGAGTAACTTAATTTGCTGTGTTTTTGGTTTGTGTGTGTGTGTGTGTGTGTGTGTGTGCATTAACCAGTGTTTCTTTCAGTGAGTATCTTGACTGTGTTTTTGTTTTTTTAGTTTGTGTGTGTGTGTGTGTGTGTGTGTGTGTGTGTGTGTGTGTGTTTTCCTCATCTGCGCAGTACTGAGGTGTAGAGAGAGAGAAGCCATTAGGCAGCGTAATCTGTCCTCCCTAATCATAGAAGAAACAGTTGTAGCTGCACATAAGGGCCTCGTCATCATCACCATCATCATCATCATCATCATCTACTGTATATCATTACCTTAACCAGCAAGACTGTGATGCCTTCAGGGAGGAAGCAGACCCGCTGTTTAAGTAACTACCAGTTGGCACACACTCTCTCTCTCTCTCTCTCTCTCTCTCTTACACACACACACACACACACATAAATAATCACAGTTAAGGTGTGTGTATTCACATGCTGACAGTTATGCTTGTGCACACACACACACCTCATCCACAAACATTATGCACACATACACTTATACACAAATGTGCAAAGTCACATTTAGGACACACACACACACACACACCCCTCACACCACCCTGCAGAAGTCACACACACACACACACACACACCCCTCACACCACCCTGCAGAAGTCACACACACACACACACACACACACACACACACCCCTCACACCACCCTGCAGAAGTCACACACACACACACACAAACATCATTACTGCAGAACGAGAGGGTAGCCTCAGTCCACGTCCTCTCTTGTCCTTCTTAAGCATGGTTGGCACAGGATCACTCCAAGTGTGTGTGTGTGTGTGTGTGTAAATGTATTTGTGTGTGTACGTGTGTGTGTGTGTGGTGTGTTTGCAAGCTTGCTTGTGTGTAAGCATGCATTTATACTTATAGCATGAGTGACTTTGTGTTTGTGTGTGTGTGTGTGTGTGTGTGTGTGTGTGTGACTCCCACAGGGAGGGTAGCTGTGGTTGAGAGAGTAAAGTAGCCCATTGCCACTTTCCAATAATGAGTCGGGTCACACGGTTTTGAGTCGGAGTAGAAGGTCAAGAGTGTGTATGGGACAATCGACCCCCCCCCCACACACACACACACACACACACACACACACACACACACACACACTAACACACACACACAAAAAACAACTCACATGTGGACTGAACGGTCACACTTTTGACTTTTCTGCCCTTTCATTTGAGGGGGGAGAGTGGGAGGAAGGAAGCGGAGACTGACGAAGGGTGAAGGGAATGGAGGGAGGGAAAATATTGAAGGTGGAGGGAGAAGCTATGATGGGGGAGGGGAGGGGAGGGGGGGGAGTCTCAGCATGACTTCTCTTTTGCCTGAAGCAGGACCCAGAGGAAGTGAGAGAGAAGTGTGTGAGGGGAGAAAGACAAAGAGAAAAGAGAGATGGGGGGAGGAGGGCTCTGAGGGAGGGGGAGGGAGATGGATGGGAGAAGGAGAGAGAAATGTAGGGAGTGTCAGAGTGAAGACCTAGATACCCCCCGCTGAGGAAATGGGGGAGAGCTGGATAGAAATGGATGAGAGAGGTGAAGGAGGAACTTAGTGGGGGGCCCCCCTTTGCCCCAAGCAGTGATGGAGATGGAGAGAGAGAGAGAGGGGAGAGAGAGGGGGAGAGTAGATTAAGAGAGAGTTGAGGAGACAAGGCGGGAAGTTGAGAGTGATGGAGATAGAAAAAGAGAGACGTCTGCAACTCCGGCAGAAGCGAAGAGACAAAAAATAGAGGGGTAAGTGAGGGCGATGGAGAGAAGGGGTGAGTAGAGGAGGGGAGAGGGGGGATGCTGAGGGTCTGGCCTCCCCCGGTGCCTCTGAGCTGCAGCCAGGGCTTTGATCCTGCACTTCATTTAACTCCTCTGTAGGAAACCCTCCCTATCTGATGCTCCGGATTAAAGCCACTACAGTTTATTTGGCCACAGAAACGTTCCTCATATGGATTCTTCACTTGAGTTTGACAGTTTTAGAACTTTTCTAACATCTTAATTCAAAATACAAGAGTGCTTTACTTCAGTTTTAGCAAATAATGTAGAAAAATCTTCTGTTGCAATTCAAAACTGTAGAAAAGCTGATACACAAAGTACAGATCTTCACGATCACATCAAGAAAAATACGTCCAACAAGACGACGACGCAAAATATCAGAAAACGTTCTCGGTGAATTTCCCTCATTCACTTTACTGATTGGATTCATTTCAACCAGGAAGCAGGAGATCAGCTAGAGGAGGATCTTTAAACGTTGAGGCATTTGAGATGTCGATCATGCAAAAAGGGTCTGCAACTCAATATTAAAAGAAAAGGTTGAGGCAGTCACAAAAATACTTTTCAGCCCCGAGGAAATCCCACTTCGCTATAACGTCCATGCAGGGATCATCGAATGGTCCAGAAACCTCTCAGGGACGACGGGCAGCCACTCAGTCACTTTCAGCCCGATAGCACACAAGAACTTGCGATGTTCAAACGTTGGCACTGCAATCACAACGCTGTAATGTTAAAAAATAGAAAATAGGGAACGTGAGGGTCTACGGACACACACACACACACACACACACACACACACACACTGAAGTATTTTACTCACTTCAGTTACTGTCTCTGTTTCGGCTCCGTCGTCTTCTGAACAAAATAACAATCCAAACATGAATGAACGACATACAAAACAAAGTCCCATTTTAAAGCATCATCATCCTCCTCTTCATCACATTTTCAAACCAGCCAATCGCTACGTCCCACTCAAAGCAAAGTGAGAGAGTCTGGCCTCATGCACGCTTGGACGCGAAAACTCTTCAGGTCTTCAGACGGCTGAAACTTCGGTCGGTAGGGATCGTGTTCTCTGTGGAGGATGGGTAACCTGGGTGTGAGCGGTGCATGTCGCCGGCTGTGAGAAACGGTAAGTGTTAGGATCCACGGCTAACTGAAAGAGGGAAACTCCTCAGCTGCCAGCTTCCCCCGGCTCTTCAAAGTGAAAAAAAAACGTGGACGATCCAGCATTTTCTCCTCAGCACTGGGGCGCTCAGAGCACTTTGGGTCGAGCGCCTGAAAACAGTTTGGCGATTTCTTTGAAGTCGGCAAATCGATTCTCGAACCGCCCCACAAAAATATCAAGGATGTAGAAATACACCTCAGCTCTCCTGGACCGTCCTCTCTGTGGGCTCTCTCCCCATGAACTTCTTCTTCTTCTTCTGTGGTGTTCTCCATTGTGTCAAAGGCTTCATCTGTGTGTTATTCTCTCATCTGGGTCATACAGGTGTTAATGGTGTTCATGGTGTTCATGGGGTCCATGGCAGTGTTGAGCAGTGAATCCCTCTTTAGATACAGTACAAAGTAAAATGCTCCAAAACATAAATCTGTTGAGAGCTGTCTTTGGCTGTGGCTTCATAATAATATAATAATAATAATAATCTTTATTTATATAGCACCTTTCATACATGCAGTGCAAAATGCTTTACATTAAAAGGAAAAATTTAAAATAAATAAAAGGAGAGATCGGAAAATAAAAGTCAAGTGAAATTATAAAAATAAACAACAAAACTTAAAATTCAGCATTTTGAAACAAAGTGCTTTGGATTGAGAAAGTAAACAGTCAAATGTTAAAAGTGTAAAGAGTAATAAAAAGCTTGTTTGAACAGATATGTGTTAAGCAGTCTTTTAAAGGTGAGGTGTTGCACAATTTAGTTGCATTGTTAGCAAGAAAGCTGCTTTATTTTGGAGGGTTTTGAGCTACCAGAAGGCAATGGAGGACCTGAGGGCAGGAACATGAAACAACAGGAGGTCTGCCACGGGTAGCTAGGCTGTATCGCTGCCTCCGCTGCGTCCGCCAGGACTCTTCTTCGTTCGAACCGCTCCGAACAGGAACACTTTTGTTTTTTATTCTGGCTTTCAACCCTGTTAAGTGTCCTCATTGTCCTCCCCCCATCAAAAGCTTGTTCCTCATAAGATTAACTTTGAGAATGAGGTCACCGGTGAGAGCACCTATCAACAGATGATGAAAGGACTCGGCGCTGCAATTTCTCAAATATCACAAAGCGCTCAATCCTATTACCTTGCTCCGTGACATCTTAAAGATGGAGAAAATTGCTCTATTCTTGCTCTGTCAGTGGCTGAGTCTACAATAACAGAGGAAACCTCACCCTGCCTTCACCTCGGGCTTTATGGCGCTCAATGTCTCACTGGAAAATTCATTTTGTGACTGGTGTTGAAGCTATGTTGCACAACCAACCAGGTTTGTCAGGTGCTGCTCATGCATCGAGTGATAGTGTGCTAATAATTTAAGAAACTCCAAAACGTTCCCTCCATTTGAGCCCTCACGCTCCCTGTAGCCTCCTCCTGCTCCTCTTCCCTTCCACTTCCTGTCTTTCTGCTTTCATAAGCTCCTCAACCGTGGCGCTGTCCTGACCGATGCAGTACTAGGTCATCACTGTGAGCTTTTGATTTTTCATGTGTCGCAATTCTTAGGATGGTTACTAGATTTGATTGGCTGGCAGTAGGAAAAAGATGATTTGTAACAACCCAACCGTGTGTTGATTGGCCAGTTTCAGAGGCTAAATGCAACTCTGGCATGTCGAAGGAATATCTAAGAGACTAAAACCCACGAAAAACATCCAAAAAAAAATCCATTTAGCTTCACACCTTAGCTGCCATTTTTCACACGACTCCAAAAACCCATTAGGATGAAAGTCACCGTGCCGTGATGCCGGTTGCTGCATTTGCTTTGCATCCACTGCTGCGATACAGTGATGCATCATATAGCACATGTAGCTATCGCTTCATGACTGGAAGACAAAACATGCTCTATAATACGTAGTGTTACGCCACTTACATAGCTAACGTTAGCTAGCACGCTAAGTAGCCTAGCGTTACAGTATCCTCCATAAGAGAGAGAGACACACACACACACTTTGATGTGAAATTTCAGATTTAGCTTCTTAGTTAGGTATGATTTCACTTCACTTCCCTTTTGGCGGCAAAATCTGCACTAAAAGACTGAAAACCACAATTAAGAGTGTGTCTGTTCTGTTTCATGAAAGTAACATGAAGTTTTAAAGTGCCGCAAAACTTTAGTAACCTGGTTTTACTGTCATACTGGGTCAGTCAGCCGATGTACATACTGCTGCTTTCCTCAGTTTCTCTTTCATTGGGAGAGAGAGAGAGAAATATGAGAGAGGACGAGGAGGGTGAAGAGGAGAGATGGCGATACGAAGGGAGTCAGACAGACGGACAGACAGACGGCTAGAAAGTGCTGTAGGGAGGGAGGTGAAGGAGAGATCAAATGGGAGCGAGACGGAGAGATGAATGACCTATTCCACTGATCAGAGGCGCTGGGGTTTCTGTGTTGAGTCAGCCTGCCACAGTAACGTTGAGCAGAGGGAGAGGAGGCACGTTTTACTAGCTAACACCAACCTGGCTTCTAGTTTCTCTCTCTCTCTCTCTCTCTCTCTCTCTCTCTCTCTCTCTCTCTCATTATCTACGTTTCCAGTCATTACATTAAATTACATTACAGTCATTTAGCAGATGCTTTTATCCAAAGCAATTTTCAGTAAGTGCTTTCAACGTAGGTAGGCAACTACGAGTCTTACGAAGCGTTAGAAGAGTCTTACGCAAACTTTTGAAATGTTGCCAAAAATAAAATGCCAAAGAATAAAAAAAAAAAAAAACACTCACATCCACCAGAAAAATGGAAGTTACCAGTCTGTACTGTCAGCCAGAGCCGGCCCTACCCATTAAGCGATATAAGCAGTTGCTTAAGGCCCCCTGGTCTCTGGGGGCCCCTAGAAAAAATATTTTTTAATGAACATGAGACAATAATGAAATACAAATTGAACTTCCTAAACAAAAACTGACAACATTTTGTGCCATTTTTGCACACAAATAGTGACAAAACAATAAATTCACATGGGCGAAATGGACAATTTAGGTAGGCTGAGTAATTTACTGTCCCCTACGAGACAAGCACTGCAGGATTCTGTGGTGAAAAAAAAATCACATTTTGCGGGATAAGGATCTTCACAAGCTATTCTTCAACAGTTTTCCTCAACATCAACATTTTCTGCGTAAAAACCTTTTGCGCCACATGAATGAAACGTTGTCAAACCGAACTGTTTTCATTGACCTTTTCTGATTCAGTTCATCATGATTCACCAAAATAAAATACCTGGAGAGACCCAGCGAGCCTCCGTCCCTCCTGCTGTCTTTCCTCCCTTCCCTCTGATGTGACCACAGCTGGTATCAGTCTAACAGCAGCCACCACTGCTACCACTACCTCTAACAGCTACCCATCTTTAATTGGGAGGTCGATAACAGGGCTTTTATTTTCCAGAAATTGGGAGAGGTAGCGTAACTGTATTTGATGTGCTTTGACTTTTCTGAATAGATTGGAAAAAAAATACGGGGCTGTTATGGAATAAGTGAAAGAAAGAGTTTTAAATTAAGACAGATTAAGTTTTCAAATACAATTCTTAAATTATCCTCTTCTTAATCTCTCTCTCTCTCTCTCTCTCTCTCTCTCTCTCTCTCTCTCTCTATCGTAACATGAATACATGTTAAGATGTGAGTCTGATTGCGGAGTGACGGATGAACAGAAGGATTTCAACGCCTGGAGGGCAACTCACGAACCTGTCTGCATTTCAAACCAGCTTTCATATCATTTAAAAGAACACTCCCACACACGCGAACACACACACACACACACACACACACACACACACACAGTGTTGGTGGACTTTAACCTTGGTTTTTTCATTAGTTTTCATCACCACTCTGCTTTGACGGACTGGACCTCCCGGAGAGACACTGGGATGGGTGTGTGTGTGTGTGTCTGTGTCTGTCTGTCTGTCTGTCTGTCTGTCTGTCTGTCTGTCTGTCTGATGTGTGTGTGTGTGTTTCTAACGCTAACTTCATTTGACACAAACACGTTCTCCTCACAGGAATCTAATTATGTTTTTGGCCTGAACGGAGCTTCTGTTGTTAAGATGCACGACGGCTCTCCTCCTTTCCTTGGACGGGAATAATATGTCAGCTTCCATTAGCGGGCCGACGGTGACGTCTTCAGCATGCTCCCTATACCGTAACCACCTGTGTGTGTGTGTGTGTGTGTGTGTGTGTCAGAGGGAGAGAGAGAGGGTATATGCCAATGGATATGTTGCTTTCTTTATGCCTATTTGCCTTTATGCCTTTATGTGTGTGTGTGTGTGTGTGTGTGTGTGTGTCTGAGCATGTAAGTATACTCCCTATCATCCTGTGTGAATGTATAAGAAATAGAGGGTGTGTGTGTGTGTGAGAGAGAGAGAGAGAGAGAGAGAGTATGCCAATGGATTCAAGATTC
>JAXDDX010000029.1:2702500-2782500 GCA_034670405.1 Hoplostethus atlanticus
TCACCTTTTAAAATGTATTTTCTCACTGCTTATTACCAATTTCCAGTGTATTTTAGTGGAATGAGATTGGAATAACAGACGAGCCAGTTTAATAGTTTTCATGAAATACAGAAATAAAATGCAGTTTTGTTGAGCGAACTGCTAAATTTACCCAAATGATACAGATGTCAGGTTCTATGAGGTATTAATGGTGCAATACATTGTACTTGGGAAAAAACAACCTCCGACACAGAAAAGTGCAATAGAACAGTCATTCAAGTCAGAATTCCCAGTCGGAAACTCGGGCAAGATCCAACGTTTACATGGATTGAAGGAACACAATTCCTCTAACTTCCTGGTTTACATGAATTAATTTAATAACTGTCTACCTCTCGTCACTCCACTTGTAAATACAACATCCAGGTTACTGCGTCTGGTGAGTTGGAAAAATCGGGAAAAAATCTGACTAAGGCATCAACATGTACATCTACAATTGAAAGATTGAGCAGAAATCCTGGTGCGTTAACCAAGTTGTGTTTACTCAGATTATAACCTCACCTCAGTTAAAATAATCTGATAAAGGAAGTTTCAATACCTTAATCAGATTAAGATTGAATTATTATTACTATTGAATTATTAGGCCTGTATCAGGATCTCATGTTAGTCCACAAGTTGTTTAATTCTACAAATCATGACTTGACCCAACAGACCTCAGGCCAGTTGGAGTTAAAGCAAACTGGACAAAGACCAGAACTTCTCTGCACTTTACTGCCTCTCTTGTATACTGATACAAGGTCTCGTGTGACATTTCCAAGCAATCAATATTATATTTGAGTGTGACATTTGCAAGCATTTGGTGGGCCTTGAGATTTTATGGTTTTGACCACAATGCACCAGAGAAGGTTGAAGCAGTGATCCACACGGGGCGGACCTGGATTCTGCACAGGCATGTTAAATAAAACCATGTAGATATAGATGATGTATTGTGCTTGTGTTGTCCGTGTGTGTGTGTGTGCTTGTGTGTCTGTTGACCACCAAGAAAGCTTTGCAGCCATTTAAGATGGAGGCAAGAAGCACGTCCCAGAATGCCCCTGGGGGCGTGGAACAACAATGAATCAATGAACCCATGACCTTGACCTAGAGACGCTTTGGCATTGTCAAGCATGTGGTATGCTGCAGGGCCCTGACAGTCCTGTTACAAATAAATCAGGTTTTTTGCCCAGTACACAGGATCTGATAGAACCATACCTTATGGAAACCTAGCGTGGATGCTAGAGGGAAAAAGTGTGATTGGGATTATCCAGTGGCACCTCCCATCCAGATTAGCCTGCTGTACTCAACCACAACAGGCTAAAGGGATGTCTGGGACAAAATATCACAGATGGTCTGATGTTTTTGCAAACTCTGGTGGATTCAATAGGATTGAGCATTTTGTGTTGGGTTTGTCTGACCACTGTTGAGCATTAAAGTAACAAAGGTCCATTTTGCAGCTCTCTATTGCCTCTATATAACACAATAATGATTCAACTTGCAGCAGTTGATGAAAGCTTTTATTTTTGCGGTGTCAGGTAGATCTTTCCCTGAGACAATCCTGTGGTGCACAGGAAGTGATGCATTTTATGTTTCTGGCAGCAGCAACTTCGGTTTGTTTGGAGTAAAGAGAAGAAGAACTGGATAGTTAGCATGAGCAGCGATAGCCACCGTGGCTGAACAGAGAAAAGGCGCCACCAAAGATTGCCAAAATGAAAAAACTCTAATTTCGAGGACTACCACTTTAAAACCTGGTGTTTTCTGTGAGTGATAACATCTCAAAGTCACCTTGAAGGGGACTATGTATGTTTGAAGAACTATGTAATCCCACCAACCCTTTACTCCTCCCCTCCCTCCGTCGACCTTGCCATCGCTTCATCTGACCTCAGCTCGTCTTCCTGTTGACTCCCCAGTGGTGGAATGACTTTCCCCTCCACTCGGGACACCAGTGTCGAGTCCTCCCTGTCTTCCTCCCACAAGATGAAAAATCATCTCTGCAAGAAATCCCCCTTTGCCCCCGGATCACATCCACCATCTCTACATGTTTAAAAATCCTCTCGACCTCTTTCTTCAACTCTTACTTCTCTTATTTATCTTATTTATCTCAGATCATTCTACTGTTGCAGTCATGAGTCGCTCTGGATGAGAGCATCGTCGAAATGCCTAAAATGAAAAAATGAGATTTTGCCAAGAGGCTGATGTCTCTTCAGCTAAATCCCTACAAAGATAAAAACAAAAAAAAACCCAAATCTTTGCTGTTTGTTGCTTTGTTAAATCTGTAGATCCTGTTGTTGGATCAAATTTGACAAAAAATGTCAAATTTGACTTTTTAGCTCTTCCTCCATGATTCTAGTTTACTCTGAAATCTGTTTTTTCTTTTTTTTTCCTAAACCTTTCTCCCTCCCTCTCTCTCACCCACACACTTGTTCAGGCAGAATTGCTGGGAGACCCATCTCTCTTGTTTGGGAGATTAAGGCCTCTTATGTGAGGATCTGTTACTCCCACAAGTGTGTGTTATCCAAAGGTGAGGGCGTATTCTGCCACCAGCGCCGACCCTGGTGATTACTGTAAGTAGCCTCACCGGCAATTTGCCATTTTTTTCAAGCGGGCCTCGCAAAGCAAATCTCGAAATGGGAGCACAGAGCAATGAGTGCTAATTGAAACGGCGACGGCGGTGCATCCCTGCCTCGATTCGCCTGCTGTGCACACTTGGACCTCGTCCTGATCGGGTATTGTGACGATGGTGGGATGACGACCAGACTTGCACTTTTCAGAGATGGAGCATTCTCAAAAAAACGCCTTAGAAATGTGAATGTGAGTGATTTAAAGCTAATTTATTTTCTGTAAATCAATAAAAAACCTCACTGCCTTTCCTGTCTCTGGCTTTTATTTCTTTATTTGTCACATATGTTGTCAGGGTGCTGTGGTGTTGACCCTTGCACTCCTTACTACTGGTTCAAATGTTGCCGATCCAGGAAATGAAGCTTGTTACGGTGCGCTCATTGTCAAGTGTCACCTAAAGGCCCTTACTGGCTACCTGTGACAACAGAGTCCCTGGATGTGTCTGAGGGCAACACTTTGTTATGACGGGGGAACAACCACCAGCACGCTGTGAATAATTCAAGAGAAACGTTCTCTTTCCAGATGCATCGGTATGATTATTTCATAAACACCTCCCTGTGTAATTTGATTCCTGGAGCAGAAAACCGCCGCGGCACCGCTTCAACTTTCCCAGACTTTCCCTGATCAAATCTTAACTGGCAGATTATGAGTTGAGCCAGACAGAAGAGGCTGCCAGTGATTCAGATTCAGTTTTGGGGGGAGGAGGCCCAAATGTGTGCACGTGCATGTGCATGTGCACGTGCATGTGCGTGTGCATGTGCATCCAGAAACAAATGCTGCATTATGATGCTCCCTAACCGCTGTGGCAACATATAAATTCACATCCCGATTCCCGAAGGAGATTCTTGGAGTTGCTGCTGGTCAGTTGTGTTATTGCTTTGATTGATGACTCCATGGTGTGGGTGTGTGTGTGTGTGTGTGTCTGTGTGTGTGTGTGTGTGTGTGTGTTCGTGGAGTTGCATCGTTGTAACACTGACAACGAGGAAAGTAGAGGTGAGAAGATATGGGAGGGGTAAGAAATGGCGAGGAGAAGGTGGAAAGGAGGAGAGCAGGATGTGTGAAAGGAGGGAGGAGGAGTGTTAACTAGTCAACACTGTCGGGGGGGGGGGGGGGGGAGGTGAAGAGGAGAGGGAGGGTGAAAAGAGGCTCGGGTGCAGAAAGGACAGTTTAATTGAACCCGTGGTTTCCTTAAAGGATAGGAAGTGGCAGAGGCCCGAAGGTCCCAGGAGACAACACACTCCCCTCCGTCAACAACACCGCTGTGTCAGAGAGCGAGGCTGGAGGATCTGGTTCACAGCCGGGGTGAGGAAAATGATTTTTTTCTGCAACAGGAAAAGTATTATTTTTTATTTTTGTTAAAGGAACAGTTCACATCAAAATGTTAATTCTGCCATTATCCACACCCCCCCCTTCCCCCCCCCCCCCCCCATGGCAGTCATCAAAACTCCACTGAAGTTTGTACGACCACCAAACACACATTGGCTACTGCAGTTCCATGAAAGACCTAACATGACCGTAGCACTAAGCCACACACACACCTCTTCATGTGGTGTTAGTCTAGGTAGTGTAGTGTAGAGAGTGTAGAGAGTGTAGCAACTGAAACAAGGAAACAAGGCGGCTCCTGTTTACAACCTGCCAGCCAATAGAGAGCCTGTTGTGCTCGTCTGCACCGCCCCCAACCTCCTCTATTGGCACGGCTACTCATAGTGTAATTGTTTGGCTACAAAACAAAACAAATAAACAACAACAATGTGCCTGTCTTGTTAAGGGTCATTTAATGCCCTTAGTGGAGCTCTTAACAACCTCAACCTGTTCACTTCAGTGGTTTGGGAGAAAGCTTAGAAGTAGCTAACGTGTGTTTGTTGGTTGCATGAAATTCAATGGAGTTTCAACTGAGGGGAAGTCAGTAGATAATAAAAAAAAAAGAAAAAATAATTTTGGGGTGACCTGTTGCTGTCAACCTCGTCTAACACAGAGCACTCTGCAGCTGTTGAATGCAACTCCAATACATGAAGGATTTTTCTGACCCTGACAGTCAAACGAAAGTTCAAGTTCGATTGATAAGAGTTTTCAGAAAAACAGATTAAAATAAGTAAAGTGGAAGCGGGTCAGAGGGGGCCTTCGGGGTTAAGGCAGTTTGCTCTTCGTCTGCCCTCTTCACCTATAATGATCTTAATTCTCCTCCTCCGTCACCTTGGCAACACCGACCTCCATCCAGAGACGCTTCATGTTTTCTTTCAGCCTGAATTATTATTCTTTTTTTAATTTTATTTTTGGGGAATTTTGCCTTCATATTTGAAAACACATTGTAGGGATTCTTGAAGTGTAGTATTTGCAGCTGGAAAATACAAGTACACGCTCTGTATTTCACTAACAAACAGCCGAACATTTCCGCTTTCACAATACATTTACGACTTTACGTTGAAGTGTCACATACTAATGGTACATGCAACAAAAGCTCTGAGGCTCTTGTCAGTCAGTTCGGGGGTTCACTGTCTCCACTCAGTTATTTTGGGTTTCTGTATCAAGGGTTGCCTCGTATTTAAAGTTGCCGATGTGTCGTCCCCGGTGGGACGGGCCACCGGTGTGGCATGAGACGGAAATAATGAATGCATTCGTTAAAGTTGGATGAGGGTTTTTTTCTGGGCTTTTAAACACAGGTAGGGGGGGAACTCACAGCCTGGAGAGAGGTTCAAAGTCTAAACTACGGCTGTCTCTGATCTCACACACACACACACACACACACACACAGATAAGGACACACACGTCGATGCGGATGATACACATCCATCTGTCAAAGCAACTCAAATTCAGAGAGAATATGAAAGTTACAAACTGCAGGTGTGTGTGTGTGTGTGTGTGTGTGTGTATATTTGTATCTAACAGTCTCCCATGCAACAAGGGAGCATAACCAGGCATGGAAATTAGAAATGAAAAGATCGAATGAGAATCTGAGAGACCTCCATTTCTTCTCTCGTACCTCCGCGGTGCCAAAGCTGTCACTTTGTTTTCAGCCTGGCAGGTGAGCACAGCTGTTCAACTGGCAGACTGCTGCTATCACACAGAGAGGAGGGGAGGAGAGAGGGAGGGAGGGAGGGAGAGAAAAAGAGACGAGAAGTCAAAGGCGAAGGAGTGAGTCATGGAGAAAGAAAAGGAGTGAAGGTGAAAAAAATCAAAGTGAGCAAATAGGGAGCTAATGAGAAAGATAGGGAGAGAAGAGAGATGAAAGGAAGGAAGCAGTGAGAGGAAAAAGAGATGGAGAATGGATGGAGAGATGGAGGGAGACACTGGGAGGGAGGGAGAGAGGGAAAAAGAGCCAGAGGACAGAGGGGGAAGGAGTGAGGTGTTGAAAGAGAAAAGCAGAGAGGAAAGGAAGGAAGGAGGCACTAGCTAGTATTTTTTTTGTGAGTTATGATGCATCAAATTAGAAAAGCTGAATGGAAACGACAATTTCCACAATATCGCAAAACAGTTTTTACGCTCACTTTCACCAGATTACATTTTTTTTGGTCTATAAAGAAATGATGCGATAAATAGTGATTGAAACAGATTTGTTGAAGAACATTTGAAAAGTGGCTTTGGACGTTCTGAAATATCAAATATCTGTCCACCACGACCTCCCAGAGATGTCATACCTGCCGCCACATGAATGCGGCGCCCACCGTGGCTTTGTTTTCATCCTCAGATGGAAGCATTAAAATATCGCCAACATTATCTGACACTAAAGAACAGAAACAACTTGCCCACTACTAATCAATTCTTCTGGTGAATGTGCTTTTTTTTTTCAGGAAGCCTCAACCGATGCTCTACTCTACTTCTCTTTTGTGACATTTCAAAAGTTTGTGTAAAAAATGTGCTTGACAGTTGGATGGAAACGTAGCTGAAGAGAAATAAAGAGAACAGTAAAGAAAGAAACAGAGAGAGAGAGAGAGAGAGACATCAGAAGTCAGAGAGAAAGCTGTCTTCATCCTGTCCTTGGTTTTGTGGACCACCTGCCGAAACCTCACTTCACATATCTGACACTCTGTCTCTTGATTTCAAGAATGTTTTCACACTCTCTCTCTCTCTCTCTCTCACTCTCACACTAGACGTTTGGTCTGTTGTTGCTCTCGTGCTCGCAGTCACAGACATCACCTCGCCGGTGTCTGCGTTAGAAAAGGCAGAGAGATATAGAGGTCGGGTTGACACAGAGGCGAAATGTGAAGATTAGCTCATTAACAACATCTGGAATAGGAGAGAAACCTGCCCTGGGGTAGCAGGGTGGCCTAGCGAACAGAGAGGTTACTGGTTTGATCCCCGCAAGTGTCCATCAACAGTCAAAGTGTGCCCTACCTGTTCCCTGGTTGTAAGTCAATCTGGGAAAGATGACAAGTGCTCTGGAAAAGTTTCATCAGACCAAATCAACAGCAGACACTTTTAGTATCCTGACTATACATTGCTATTTCACTATTCTCAATACATCTAGCTGGTTTTAAGCTACTGTGCAAAGTTGGAGCTGTTTGCTTCCCCTCTTTGTGCATGTGTGCAATGTGCTCATAGGGTATTATAGCGGCCCGAATGTTTGGCATAGAAAAGGGTGCAGGTTGCATCAGGTATATGCTCCTTTGAAAGTCAATACCGGTGAATCGTCTCACTTCCCCTTTCCTGTATTGGTGCCAAACCATCAAACTGACATCCCCCATTGTGGACCCCTCCTATTCACTATCTACATGCTCCCCCTTGGCCAGATCATCCACCGGTATGGCCTGGACTTCCACTGCTATGCCGACGACACCCAGCTCTACCTCAGCACCAAACCCACCACTCAGCTCCCTCCCCAGTCCCTTGTCACCTGCCTGCATGATCTGGATGTCACCCAACCTTCTGAAACTCAACACTAATAAAACTGAGCTCATGGTTGTGGCCTCCAAGGCACTGCTCCTGAAGGTTGGGGATCTTGTCCTGACCATCAACGCCCCTCCTCAGAAGTCTGCAACCTGGGTGTTATTTTGGATTCCACTCTGTCATTTGAGGCACACATCAATTCTGTCACCAAATATGCCTTCTACCACCTCAAGAACATCTCCAGACTCCGGCCTTCGTCACCTCCCGTCTGGACTATTGTAATGGAGTCTTATCCGGGGTCCCTAGGAAATCCCTGCATAGGCTCCAGTATGTTCAGAACTCTGCTGCCAGGGTTCTCACCCTGCTGCCAAAGCCTGGCAGCACATCACCCCCACCCTCAACCACCTCCACTGGCTTCCAGTCAAGTATCACCTTTAACATCCTGCTCCTCACCTACAAGTCGCTTCACGCCCTTGCTCCCCAGTACCGATCGGACCTCCTCCTTACCTACACCCCTTCCCGAAATCTCCGTTCCTCTGACACGGGACTGCTCATCACCCCCCACACCAGGTTGCGAACTCTCGGGGACAGAGCCTTCAGCGTGACTGCCCCCACCCTCTGGAACTCACTCCATGTGGAGATCCGCAATGCTGGTCCACTGAAGACCTTCCTCTTCAGCCAGGCCTTTGGACCCAGCTGCTTTTGTCCTTTGTCCTTTGTTTGTCTTATTGTCTTCCTACCTTTTAGCCTAGCTGTTATCTTTTCCATTGTTAAGTGCCTTGGGTACCATCAAAGGCGCTCATTATCCCACCCTAAGACTCGTCACTTTTATGTGCAAGATTTCTCTGTCCTTTTGGATGTTGCAGATTTCACTGAACCCACATTATCTAACAGAACCGTCCAATCACTATTTAGATATATATTATATATATTTCATCTCTATCCTGGAGCGCTATCTTCTCTCTTCTTGTTGAGAATGGCCAAATTTATGTTTGCCCTACAGATCCGGTAAGCTGTGATGAGATACCCTTTAAAATTTTTGTTAATCAGCTAATTAAATTTGTATTTTAATTAATTAGATACTCATTGAATTTTTAATGTCTTCCTCATTAGTTTCAGGGTTCCACTGATGAACCAGTATCTGTAACTGTGGCTCTCTGGTGCAGACTGGGCGGCCGGGTTCAGGAGTTGACTGTTTTTCTGCATTAGCTGTGCATTGATAGCACTTCCAATGCACGCCAAGGCTAATAAGTGACCAGCTGGTGCTTAGAAACCGAGCGCCCGAAGCCTTGTCAGGACGCGTACAGTCACAGTCCGCTCTCCGCAACCAAAACAAATTTCTGGTGACAGCGTGACAAACGTGAAGAACCGTGGCGGTCCACTTCCGTCCTCTCTAGTAATTGGCAGCATGTATGTCAGTGGCAGAGGTAAAGACTGTTAACAAAGAGTGTGGGGGACCAGTTTCTGATGGAAGCAAAGACAACTGTCACATATGGGCATCCCTCCTACTTTAAGGTACCAGGAAGTAAAGAAGAAAAAGTAAAGAAGACTGTAATCAGACTACTGCATCAGGCGTTCTGTGAATGCATCAGAGCCTATTGATACTGTTCTTACCGCCTGTTTACTTTCTTGAACCCAAGAATCCAAATACTTGTAAATCTGCAACTGCTAGCTAGCGATCATGTGGCGCTGGTGCACTACCTTGAGTGTGCATGGCTTATGTTAACAAAAGTTGACAACAAGTTGACGTAAACAATGTGGCAAGAGAGAGTTTGTGAAAACACTATCTGAGGAAATAGCTCTTCAAAATTAGGAGCCTGCTGATATATTTTCTGATATCGAACCATCTTTACGAGGTCAAATGCTGAACGTTGTTTTCTCTACGAAGTCTAAAGAGCAAAACTCTCTCTACATCTAGTGAACACAAAGGTATGGTGTGGTATATGTCAGGGGTGTCTGAACTAGCCTGGCTCCAGTTACTACTTGGATGCCAGTTTGCCTTCATGATGACTGATTTCACTCGACAAGATCAAACTATTTGAATTACCTCATAAATTTAATCCCCGCTCATCCTGCATTTCAGGAAGGCTAACAGCACACACTAAAAGCAACTTAATGACTTTAACTAATGAATGTCGACAGGTTCCTTAGCTGTTGCTATGACAGTCTAGGGGGTATCTTCAGGATTTAAATGGCTGCAGCTGCACAGAATGGGCTCTGCTGCCTGCAGATGAAACAGAGATCATCTTCTGGGTTTGTGAAGAGTGCAGCATCACTCTAGTATTATCATAGTAGTTATTTCAAAGTCGTAGGCTCAATTTAAACCATTGTCTTTTGCAGATTTGTAAATTACAATTGCATTTAATAGAGATAAAGCAAGTTGGCCCTTCAATATGATTATTTGTGTTTTGGCACTCGTTGCTTTTTTAGATGATTGTACATGAACAACTCAAACAGAGGCACTAGGGCACCCTGAGTACAGAGATGCTGCTGACCATCCAACCTACACAATCACAGTATTAGGCTGCAATCACACCTATAGATTGTTTTCTCTGGTCTGAACCACAGTGGAAAAAGTACACAAGTCACAAGTAACTCGTTTAGTGGAAGGTTTTGGTGTTTTACCTTCTCTGGTGCTCATACCAGTTAACAACAGACGATGAAATCACTGAATATGAGCTTCAGTCCAGACTGCCGTTTGCCTTTCGGTTCATTTTGTTATTCTAGGCTTTCCAAGCATGAGGAACTGACCAACATGTGTCTCCTCATAACCATCAAACCTCGCATTAAGGAAGGAAGCCTCAACCTCACTGACCTTATCTTCTGACTTCAGATGGGAGACTAGAAAGCACCGGACGTTTCACACGTTTAGTCTTTCCCTCCTCCCAAACTACGAGCATCACAATCCCACACTAATGAAAGCGCCTTCTTATCTGTCCTCATGAATTTTAATACAGACACACAGATTACATTTCTGTAGATACCGCAAAGCCAGGGGAAAGAAATTGCAAAGATTCAGATTGTATGCATGTGCAAGAACTCTTATTGTTTTCCATGAATATATCAGTGCGCCGGGGGGATGAACAGAAAGTAAAATGAAATTGTTCTTCTAAAAAGGGATAAGTGAAAATGGTAAATCTCAAAATACATCTTTTTGCCTACATTTTTTTTTTGCCTTGACATTTATAATGTACTTTTGAACTTTTATCGCTCTTTTGCAGGGTGATAAATTGTTTGATAAATTGTTTGGAGATAAATTGTTTGATAACCCTTTTTACTGATCAGAATGTGTCGTATAAAAGAGTTATTATTATTACAAAGAGTTCCACATTGGATTTGAGAAGTATTAAAAATGAGAATGAAGACAAAGAGTTGCAATTATAGAGGGTTTGGGTGGCGGTGGGGTTGGGGTGATGTAATGAACAAATAACAATAACAATAAATAACAATTTACAGAATACGTTTTAGTTATGATTTTTTGGGGGTTGTGTGTGTGTGTGTGTGTGTGTGTGTGTGTGTGTGCAGAGGGGGATTGTCTGCCCAGTTCTGGTGATGTCATCGACCAAAGTACACAACCTAGAAAAGTAAAATGGGTGAGAAATTAAAAATCCTAAATTGGTGGACTAACCGACCTAACCACTAACCTACCGGGGTGTGGCGCCCAAGTAAAGCCTGTGTGAATGCATGTAGACACTCTGGAGCGAACGGCATGTTTGCAGAGCTGCTCTGTCAGCTCACTAATCACTTCCCAGTCTCCGTACGTTGTGGCCGCCACGCCGCCACGCCGCCTTGACCAAAGTGTCCTTCAGCGTCAGTGCCAACAGCGGCTGAGTTTTCCCATATTCTCACATCGCATCAAACACTTCTCCTTTTTGCTATGCTGATAGGAAGGAAGCCTATTTGTCTTGTTTAATATCCCCAGAAGATCTGATGCTCTCAATTTTTTCCCTTTTTTGTGTCAATGGCGAGGGGTCACCTTGTCCTTGAAGATGAAAACAAGTTGCACGCTGCTGCAGTGTGTTGGGAGATGCTTTTGCTCCACATTTGGAAACCATCTCGGGGACCCGCGAGAGCATCAGCACAACCATATATGACGGGGGAAATTACTGCCACTGAACGACTGCCAGCATGCACACACACACTACACACACACACACACACACACGTTTGTTTTGTGTGGAAAGACGTAAAACCACCTTCTGGCCCTCTCATCTGTTCCCAGTTGGGGTTTTTTTTGGTCATGTATAACTGAGAAAATAGAGTTGTTTAGTGACTTTGTTTCGACTTGTGGCAATTTCTTCAATTTCTGACGTTCAATTACTGACCCCTGTGAGAAAAAGATGGAAAATTGCAAAGAAACGCAGTGACTCCCCCCTCCCACCCCTCCTTTCTCAGCGGAGGTTCAAGTCATTTTCGACATTTTCACCCCTTTTGAGTGCTGCCGTCCTCTGGAAAGGCGCGCACACGACACTTGGGGGTGATGATAAGCTTTACCATGAGGGTGTGTGTGTGTGTGTGTGTGTGTGTGTGTGTGTGTGTGTGTGTGTGTGTGTGTGTGTCTGGCCACCTCTACCACTCTGAACACCATTTAGATTACTTTCACCTCATCAGCCCACACACACTGGGCTGGGGCCGTTGGGACATACTCTCCGGAGGATAGATGTTTTCATTGCTTCGAGACTGTGTGTGTGTGTGTGTGTGTGTGTGTGTGTGTGTGTGTGTGTGTGTGGTTTTCGTCTGTATGGGGTAGACATGAAGATATAGAGAGAAGAGAAGAAAGATGGATATAGAAGGAGAGGGGGAGAGAAGGCAGTGAATCAGAGAGAAAAGAGGCAAATAAACAGAGAAAATTGTCCATGACCATCCAGCCTGTCTGTCTGTCTGTCTGTCTGTCTGTCTGCATCCTCGCGGAGGGGTAAATAAACGCAAGGAAATGACATTAGCGTGTGACTGACTGCGGGGGCTACAGTTTCACACACCCGCGCAAATCCTTCAACTTCAGACGGAGCGTCGAGTCCTCCAAGGTCACGGAGCAACGCCAGCTGAAAAAGTTGAGAAATGAGAAATCCAAAAACGATTTCCGCCCACGCTCCCGACGTGATGGATAGAGCCAAATTAAACCAAATTAAAGTCGTTTTAGAGGGAGAGCAGGTAGCTCCCTCAACGGAAAAATAATATGACTTGTACAGACCGGTGCTCTACATTCAACGGTGAAGAGGAATTGTTGTTTTTTTTGATGCTATGAAAGAGACTTTGTTGTTTGGAAGCTGTAAGTCGTAATATTGAGCTGCCCTTTTGTTCAATCAACTTTTTCGAGGCTTAAAGCTTCTTCTTCTTCTTTAATCTGCCTCCTAACCGTCACCTACTCACCCCCCCTCTGAACCTAAGTAGTGTTTGATGGGTGAAATCAATGCAGGGGTCATATAGTGGCTGTCACCTGTAAGGGATGGATTCACCTGGTCATTCTGATATGAGAAAATGTCAATGCACCTAATATTTTGTACACGTACCACATGGAAAACACACTGTATTTAGTGTGGAAGTGCAAAACGGAGCCAAACAAGCGTCTTGCATCAGCGTGAGACCGGCTGCAGGCTGCAGGCTGCAGGGCTGCAGGCTCCAGGCTCCAGGCTCCAGGCTCCAGGCTCCAGGCTCCAGGCTGCAGGGCTGCAGGCTCCAGGCTCCAGGCTCCAGGCTCCAGGCTCCAGGCTCCAGGCTGCAGGCTCCAGGCTGCAGGCTGCAGGGCTGCAGGCTCCAGGCTCCAGGCTCCAGGCTGCAGGCTGCAGGGCCACAGCTTCACACAACCAGCACAAACGCTAACTTCAGCCCGAGCATCAGTCCTCCAAGGTCGCGGGCGAAAGCAATTCGAGACTGTCAATCATGTTACATTCACTGAATAAAAGTAATATTTTCTGTGGTTCACTCGTGCTGCTCTCACCTCTAAATGACACAGAGCCTGTTGGTGGCTGGGCTCAGATGGCGGAGGGGAGATGGCTGTTAGATGAATTAGACCTCGTTTGTATGCACCGCAGCTTTGCTTCCCCTCATTATGGGAACTGGGAATATGTCTTCATCTCAGCTGGGGGGGTCCGATGGATGGGCTGACAGACGGACAAACAAGTTGACAGGCAGGCAGACAAACCTCCTTTCATTTCAGTCATAGTATCCCACATTTTCAAGATATGGCATCATGGCTCAGTAAAAAATCATATTAAAACAGCTGAAAACTGATATCAGACATTAAGATCCTGATTTCTCAAAACAATGCAGGTAGCAGTTGATTGACAGCGGACGTCGTCTCAACTTTTATTTTGGCGTTGTATTTACACTTTCATATCAATTCAACTCGTCAAAATGTTCGATGGGTTTGTTGTCTCAGGTTTGTCCCTATTTACTTCTACTTCTTATATATTCTGTGCTCCTAAACCAGATATTGACCTTCCCACCATCGGCTTTGTTCAATATGAACAAATCGGCCACGTGCTGGTTGATGTTCGGGGTCGCCACATATACTCAGTGAAAATGGAACATTGCAATAAGACTATGAACATGCTTTGATCGCTGCCACCAAACCGAGGAAAAACAATCTTTGCAGGGAATATTTCTGATGGAAATGAAGAGCAGACCTTCCATGTGACGACACGCTGATTCATTTCACGTCTCCTGTGAGCCAACAGCTCGGCGGTATCAGATACTAGCGTGAGATGCGCGCTATCTCCTGTAACGCAAACAGACATCCGTACACGTAACGCCTTCCTTCAACGCCGTCGCTTCTCGCTATGTGTTTACCTTCCTCCCCTATCGAAGGGCGGCAGATTCCTCTTCACGTCTGAGGAAATTGCCTATCCCGCGCAACACAGATGACAGTAGAGATCTGACACACCGGCTGAGTTGGTGTAATATTGGCGGATGATTTTCCACAATCGCTCCAACAGCATGCAAGTCACATCCATTTGTTAGGCGTCGGACCAACTTCTGCCAGGAAAGCTTGTGTTCCAGGGCCCCTCCATCCCTCCATCCCTCCATCCCTCCCATCCATTACGTTCCTCCCTTTCAGCAGTCCCGGGGGATCTACCGCCACGGCCAACCTCATTAAACTTACAACCATCAAGATAAGACTCAATTACTCCGGGCCTGTGCATTGGCATCCAAGATCAATATTGATCTAAAAAAAAGAAAGGGGGGACGTCCAAGTAGTGGCCTGATGGTGGCATGCAGCCGGCCAGCGAGTAAAGACGAGTAAAAAAAAGAATAAACCACAGTTCTAACGGATTACAGAACGTACAGTCTGGGTTTCCCTCACATGTCCACTTTGATTCACCCCTCACAGATTTGAAAGGATTGGCTGCAGAATCACTGAAATTGCCACTGTGGTAAAATTGGGGAGAAAAAAATAAAATAAAATAAAATAAAATAAAATAAAAAAATAAATTTCCACTGTGTTTGTTTGTGCGGTGTAAAATACATCATTAATCATAACTTTGTACTTATTTTTAAAAAAATGTTTTTTAAACAGAATTTTATTGGTTTTCAACGGAAACAAGAGTTATACATTTTGCCAGCATATCAATAACACACAGATAGACATGAAGAAAATAACCTTGTACTTCTTGCACTGTATGTGGGGCCCTACCCGACTACCTGTCAGCCTCTGATGCAGAACTCTGTATGAAAAAGGATCCAACAACAATGTACATGTAAACCACAAAACCAATACAACCCAAATGGTTCTGTACTGTGTATGAAACTGCTATATAACAAACCACTGATGGCTCTTTAAGTAGCAGCAAGGAACCATTTAGAGGTTCAGCTAGCTTTTTAAACAGTGGAGATCCTAACACCCGACAATTTAAGAACCTCTGAAAAAACACAAGATGACTCAGTTCAGGGTGTAACACAACACAGCGTACTCTTTGTGTTTCCAGATTGCCCGCTGAGACGTTTTTGGATGCATTTAAGATGCGACGTGCAGCGGAGACATGCAGCATCTCTTCTCTGCTCTTCTGCGAGATAGTGTAATGGTAGTACTACTCCCACGTGGAGCGCGACAGTTGTTACTTACTGAATTAGATCTACTCTGATGTGCCATTCACTCTCTTCCTCTCTCTCTATTAAATACACAATATGTTTTTTATACCTCTACCCCTCCATCACGCACTTATTTCTGAGACTCAAACATAAACCCCAATGCAGGTGTAGCGGCCCGTGTTGTTATTGTTTCCTGTGATTGGTCGATTTTTCCCGCTGTCTTGTGTCCTAATGGGTAACTCGGTAATTGCAGCACTACTTCCTAGATGGTATTTCCCCCCCCATGATGGATGTTCATCCAAATGTGGAAATAAGCACAAGCATCCTGGAGTCGCGAGCGTCCCGAGACGGAGGAGATATTTGCCTGCTAAACCATCCGGATTCGGTATTCAAAGCCTCCCGATCAAAGTGCTGACGGCGCGCTGCGACGTGGCGGGACGATGCGGACGCGGCCATAACTTCAGCTTCATTATGGTTTTATTATGATGGTATTTCAGTTGCAGTGAAATCTCCAGTTAAATTATGAAGCAGGGGCGTTCTGGTTGTGTCTGCCGTTGCCTAACCTAAAAAGATGGATCTCTTCATCTCCCGCTCGCTTTCTCACACACATACATGCGTTGCCAAACACAACACACACACTCTGAAACACACACACACACACTCTCATGAATTCTCTCTCTCTTTTCTTTCATGCCCCCTTTCTCTCTCCCGGCTCAGACTCTCTCTCTCTCTCTCGTGCTGCTGCAATGAGCATAAATAGCATATCAGAAAAATTGAAATCAGCCCGAGCTTAGGGGAGCATGAAAGATGTATAACTCTCGTCTTCTAAATTCCTGCCCGTCCATTAGCTCTCCTCCGCGCTCTCTCGCAGCATTAAGCTCAACGCTGCCTCGACGTCCACATCATCAGATCAGCTCAATTGCAGGATGGCTTACATTATTGAAAATCGGCAGAGGAGAACAGAATAACGTTGGGGTGGAGGTACTCCTCTGCAAGGGGGGTGGGGAGGGGAAGTCACGAATCTCAGCCTCAACGCACTAGCCTAGTTTGTAAGGATCTGGAAATGTTCAGTTGATAAAAGTGAAACAGAACCAGAGACTCCCACTGATCAATTTTACACCGATTAGCCGTTTAAAGCTGTTTAAAGGGTTTATAGTGTGTAGGATAAAATCAGGCTGCATGCAGCAGGTTTACAGGAGAAACATTAGTAGTTGTCTGCAAAGTTTAAAGCATTATCTTGCACATCTGGTGCATATTTCTGATATTTACAGATTAGTAACACTCCGCCAAAAAGATCCTGTGTTTATAAGAGCTAAGGCAGAGATGTGACGTTGAACGAAAACGCCTAGAGCTCAGTGGGCTCTTGGTAGTTTGTTGGTTTCTCTCATCCTTTCCAGATACATGACGGGCTGGTAGCTACACAGAGCCGGAGGTCGACTCCAACTGAGTTGATGTGAGCAGTAATGGAGGGACTTTATTATTTACCCTTTCCATGTTACGACAGGAGAACCACCAAAATCATCTCTGGTGTCTCTGTCAGATATCTCTGTCCTCTGCACATGCTAGCACGTTAGCATATAGTAGGTGAAGTGCCTGTATCCAGCTAGCATTATCTAGCGTAAGAAGACAGACCTTTTAGTAATCCAGAG
This sequence comes from Hoplostethus atlanticus, assembly GCA_034670405.1. Taxonomy (NCBI): domain Eukaryota; kingdom Metazoa; phylum Chordata; class Actinopteri; order Trachichthyiformes; family Trachichthyidae; genus Hoplostethus; species Hoplostethus atlanticus. Next base: position 2,719,633 of record JAXDDX010000029.1, read on the forward strand.
TTGGTGTTGTTTGGTTTTTCTGCCAATCCTCTCGTCACAGAAAGTAATTCCCCAGAAAGTCGGGGTAGTCCTTCAATTCAGCAAGGATTCAGATGATACTCAAATATGGATTACCAATAGAAATATGTGCAATATATATATAAATAGTTATGCAGAACTAGTTCGTTTCAGATTGAAATCATGGGCAAAATCATTTGTGCAAAAAACAAAAAAGCCACAGATATCAGCCAAGCCTAGTTTATACTGTTATACTGTCCTACACAGTCAAACTACTTTTTGAGTGTTGAGGTTTAGCTTTCATACCAACAAAAACTAAACCACTAGTTTCATCAGTCATGCAGCTTTTTGGCCTTGTAGGGCAGTAGAGAGATCTGAAAATGAAATACTTAAAAATGAAAACCATGGGTTGGGGTCAGTTGCCCTCACCCTTCACATCATTAGGTTTTGTGTTCCTCTTCTCCTTTCATGTTCACTCTCACAGAAATGATGAATCACTTTTTGGAACTGCAGGTAAGCCTCCAATGATGCCAGTGGGCTAAAGTGCATGTGAACTGATGAAAGTTTAGGGGTTATAGGCCCTGGGTGGATACAGGCCCTCCAACATCATCTGGGCTTTCTTCATTCCACTTTTATCTTTCTATTACATTATGATCTGTTTTTCATTAACCCAGAAGAACAGGGATGGATACAGAAGGCATGTAGGTTGCAAGGTTGTTTTACATTACTTACTACCTCCAAGTGTCACAAGAACAGTACGAGGGAAGATGATCAGGAAGATGAGAGTCTAGGTCCCAGGTGTAGGAGCTATAGGTGGGAACTGAGAGTCTGGGCAGGGCTCACCTCTCTCGATCAGCTCCCCTCCTCCAAGGGCCTCCACGCACTTAGTGGCCATTACAGGGTTCTTGTGGGACCACAAGGTGAAAGCAACGACACTCCTGGCTCATCAGAAAATGGAGGGAGGCGCCGATGAAACGGGACCCTGTGATTATTTAGGATCACAAGCTGTTAGCGTGATGGCTTTTTAATCGTTGCTAATGGAGTTCCCGCTAACACAAGCACCCGGTGGGAGCTGGGAGAGAGAGCGGTCTGCCGCCTCCCTTCTCTCCCTATACCTATACTAGCCTTCTGCCCTTCATTATTTTCTTTTTTTCTTTTTTTTTTACCTCTTTCCTCCTTGGGCAGCAATTATGTTCTGGAGAAGGAGTGACTTTAATATAGGTCTAGCTCTCTTGCCTTTTAAAAAGCAAACACAAACACAATATTGCACTCTGCGGCAGCCCGGCTCACCCTGGGGCGATGTATCAGCTGCTGAAGTGGCTATTTAGAGTGAAAGTAAATGAGTCAGGGAATGATAGGTGAGCTGAGTTTGAGTTTGCAGCAACCCAAGGACACTCCCCCGTCGCATGCGCTTTTCCTATTGAATAGAAAGAGAGACAGAGAGGGTTTTTTTTCCCGCCTTAATCTGTGTCGTTTTCCCTCTGCCACTCACTTCCCTCTGCCATAGTGAAGGGCATCCTGCTGTGGCCATGTCTCTCCTGCCCTCCCACCTTCTCTCTCTCTCTCTCTCTCTCTCTCTCCCCCTTTCTTTCTCTCAACCTGTCTCCCTGACGTATGAAGTTTGAAAGGCCTATGCACTGGAAAAGTGCACTGCATTGTGAGCAGCCCCCCCGCTGTGCTCCAAGTTGAACCGGTAGACAGTATGGATAAAACCTGGTGGGGGAGCGCAGAAGACACATTGTCAGGAAAAACTATAAAAGCATCAAAGCAAAATGTCTGGTCTGTAACTGAAAAAGCTAAAAGAAAAAACTCACAAGTTAACGCACGCACCTCTACCGCGGAAAGGCGTAGCGATAAAGTTGGAATTTCTTGTTGAGAATGTTTGCTTCGTCACCTCGTCTGACCCGAACTTGTTTTGCAGAGTTTTCTCAAAAAGGAACTCTGTGACTTTGTGTGCGTGTCGCCGTGCGATGTGAAATACAGTGGATATGTACCGTTACTTTTGACAGCGTGCAGCCAAAGAGTAGGCCTCCATTTTCCAAAAAAGCATTATTTGTGTTCCTTTCAAAGCAAATGGAAAAATTTTATCTTACATCTTGGATGTTTGTGGGGGAGCTGGCCCAGATTCCCAGTGAAAAGAAATTGGTATAAAAAAAAGCCAGCATATATATTTGTTATAGAGCATATCTTGTTTCATTTGAGAAAATAATTCCAACTACCAAAACTATAAAAGGGGCATTTACCAATACAGAGGATGGACTATAACATAAGAAGAAGCCCAATGGAGATGAATAATGTACAAACCCACGATGGAGGACATCAGGCTACACCGTCATAAATCTACAGGACCATCAAACAGGCACTAGCCACCTAATGTTGGTTTGTCACCGGGGTTATCAAGGTGTCACTTCCCATCACAGATGTTTCACTGAAGTAGGCCCGTCATGGAGACTCCACGAGTGGCCTCACAGCAAGAAGGTCCTGGGTTTCCATTCCTGGCTTTGGTCTTTCCAGCCCCCCGTGGCCCTGAATAGGAGTAGATTGTCCCGACTCTATAACATGAAAGGACACATACGTCACATACGTACTCAGCCACAGCCACTCGCAAGCTCGGACATAGTCTTCACTACCTGCTTCATGCTCTGCCCACAAATGCCCAAATCGCCCCAGTAGTGATAGGATTCTAGGTCCTAGGTGTAGGAGCTATAGGTGGGAACTTTCTCTCCTCGGGTAGTGATAGGATTCGTTCACACTGTTTCGAACCTCCAGCACCATTTTTTTACATGAAAGTTGAAACAGAAAGCGGCCACGAAACAGTGACGGCGATGGAAGGCGTTGTGCCTGCCGTCTTTTCTGGGAGTGCAGAGCGATTTCTGAGAACAGTTGAGTGCACGTGATGTGGACCACTTTTTTTTCTTGATCCAATTGATCACGACAAAGAAGAGGTGGCGTTTCAGAGTATGTAGGCATCTGAAAGTTTACGACGACCAACAGCAACCAGAATGAAAATGGAGGAAGTAACAGTAGAAGAGTTGGTACTATTCTGATCATGAAACCAGTATGGAACAAGCTGGCTGCGTTGTAGGAGTTTCCGGTAAATGCTTGAGAGTTGGACATGAGAATTGTTCGCTAATAGTTCCAGCCGGTCACTGTGGAAACAAAGTGCGTGTCACGAGACTCGATTTTTCAAATTATCAGCACAAAATACTGCGAGCGCACACTTGAGGTTGACTTTGCTACAAGCCCTCGGCGCCCAACCTCCACGGGGCGCACCCTGACTTCCCACCCCACCGCTCCACCTCTGCTGCCACGCTAGCTGTACCTAATCATTTTTATTCCATATGCCTCATTTACCGCGTCGTCCCATGGCGGCCGTCGGTTTCACAAAATACACAATCTGCTGCGCCTCTGACCACAACACCCAGTCGGGCGTTAAGCTAGTACTTATTATTTCCCATGGGATTATCAGCGGTTTCCACCATACCGCCATTTGCCAGCCTTGTCCACCCTTACCTGACCTACAATATACCTGGTGAAAAACGCTTTGCTCCTAATCTTTTCTCCCTCATTGCCAAAGTTAATGTTAATATCTTTCTTCCTATCAGACAACAAATGAATTTCTGTTTTGTTCTCGATTGCTGTTGCCGGACACTTCATTGCTTCGGTATGTCACCGGGTGTAACAGACTCATTCACTCAACTCATTACTGTTGAGCTGCACCCTGCCCTGCGCAATCAATGTCTATGATTGTCAATAATCTCCCCTTCATGAAATCGATAAGAAATCACAGCTTTCACCTGGATTCACTCGGTCACCCTGTGATTAAGTGGCTACTTCCTCTTGCCGATGTATTTGCTCCACCAACGGCTTTCTTTTCCCTGACGGAGTTGCCTTACTCCATGAAGGTTACCCCACGTCAAGCCCTAAGCCTCCCCACCGTTGTTCCACCTGCTCTACATCATCCATATGGCTGCAGAACTTTGTCTAGGGTTCCAGTTTTCTCCTCTGATACAGTAGGCGATGCCCAACTAGACTCTCAGTGTCATCTCCCAAATTATCATTGCACATTTTGAACTGTTACAGAAACCCTTTCCCATGAAGCACCATGAATACTGGATATCCTCTGCTACATTAATATTTGCTGCAAATGAATTGCCCTTTTACCCTTTTGCAAACACCCTTCTGCATTTAGTGGCCATTTTGCATCCTTTCAATTGTAAGTCTTCTGTTCAGGTCAACTGGGAATGCAAAATGGCACCGGTAGAAACATCTAGTGATGGCCGATTCGCGAACGATTCGTTTGCGTTCGTAGATCCGAGTGATCCGCGACGAACCGCTGATCTGAGTGATCGATTCAGAATCGATTCACTTCTATCGGACGGCTCGAAAGACTCGAGTTAGTTAAAAGAGTCGGTCTTCCCATCACTAGAAACATCCCACTGAACAGCGGGGACACCTTATCCACTTCCCTTGGTCATTAATAGTGCCGTCCCTTTCTAACTACCCCCAGCGGTACTTTGATATCTCACAGTGTAATCCAAGGTTTATGAGGTTATCTGTTTTAATAATCTGATCAGATGTCTCTCGGCAGCCATACTGAACGTCCCCAGGGAGCCTATTGGATATGTGCTCAGAGTCCATATCTGTTACATCATCTTGACCGCTGTAGCGAGATATTAGAAATCCATACACTCAAAATATGATGTATGACTCAGTGGCCGTGGAATTGACTGGCGCCCTGTGTGCTGCAGCAGGTTTTCTACTCTGGGGGGGAGGAGGGGGGGGGGGGAAGGGAGACAGAAAATACTCTGGCTAAGAAATGAAGAATAATTTGCACATTCAGTGTGGTGGAAAAGGTCAGGCCCATAAGGGGCTTTAAGAGAGGGGCTATTACTCCTGATGAGGACAGAGGGGTGGAAGGAGAGAGGGAAGACGGGATGGAAGGAGGGAGGAAGGGAGGGAAGGAATGGTCGCCGGGGAGGAAGTATAGTCTACCATTGTTCAAGATGCATTCACTTTCACATGTTGCACAGTAGAGTTGAATGGCGATATGCTAGACATTTCATTGCTACTTTTCGAAGATGAAAAGAGAACCATCTTCAAATTTCCCCAAATAATTCCTGCAATAGCGCAGGAATGCAGTGGACCGTGGGATTTCTACGACCGCCGCGTTTGTAACGAGGAGGATTTTAACAAAGTGTTTTCCTCAGTTTTCCCCTCCGTCGAGTGAAAGAGTGGAATATCATCCACTAGAGATGGAGAGATTGGAAGAAGAGGGACTTTGAGGAGGGAGGGCAGTGGAGTGAAAAATGAAGCGGCAGAGAGATTGATTGGTTTTGATTTAGTTTTCTTTTTACTATTGTAACAACAACAATGCTGGAAGAAGACATTTTAATTAGTTTGTTTCTTAAGATCTATTTTTTATTAAAGTAATAAAAAGATCATTCAATTATTTAGTAAATATAGATAACAATAGTACTGATATAGAAGAATAGAAAAGTAAAAGTAAATTAACATGTTTTTTTACACTTAGTTTTAGTGAGTCAACTAAAATAACAAGACTACAAGACCTGTTCCTCAACGGTATCAATTCTACTATGCGCTCCCCCTCCGGCTCTGCCTAAAGCGATAGGCCGGAGGGGGGGAGGAGAGTGTGACGGGGAGTGGCTCACCCGCAACCATGGGGTCCACTCTCTAAACTCTCCTAGTCATCTTCACCATCAACATACAACAACACTCACCTGCTCCTAGAAGACTACCACTGACCTGTTCCTCGAACTGTGTGGACCTTCTCAGATGCACACGTTGCAATACACAGTATGTGGGAGAAACCCCCGAAATGGACTTGGATCTGGACTGGGATCTGGACTGGGATCTGGACTGGGATCTGGACTGGGATCTGGACTAGGATCTGGACTGGGATCTGGACTAGGATCTGGACTGGGATCCCGGTTAAACTCTCACAGATACACAGATAAGAAGCAACATCCACTGGAATGGACGCAACGCTGACAAATATGTCGCACAGCACTTCCGGGACCATGGGAATACGACATCCTGTCCCGGAGGACCACCCGGACTGGACAACAATACAAAGACGGAGAGCAGAACTAAAGTGGATCCAGGTAGTAATTCAATATATTAAGACAGAATTACAATAAGCTTCTTGTAAATAGTTTTAGTTTAGTTTGTTAATAGCACCACTGTTCCCGTTATCAAAACCCTGTTCAATAGTGTTTCAAAGGGCAGAGGGGTGGCAGGTAGTGTTGTAACATATTTTAATCAAGAATATGCTTTGTATTGAGTAATATCATTTATATCAATATATTAGGTTTGCATAAAGATAAAGATTGTGTCTGATTAAGCATGTAACCTGAAAATCATAAGGTAATCATAAAGTTTTTAAAAAATACGGTCTAGAGTCTCCACAAAATAAGGGTGTCAAGAGCACAGGCTGAATATGTCCAGAGGGGCCCACAGCTGGGAAAGCATTTGTAATCGTGTAAGAAAAAGTACCCAGCGCCTGTAATCGTGTGGGGAAAAGTACCCAGGGTGATGTAGCGGCCACCTGGAGGGCCAAGGCCACCTACCTAGACATGTGCAGATATGCCCAAAGCATATTATATAATGGTGTTATGTAACGGCCACCTGGAGGTCCCAAATTTGGAAGTTATGGGAGTTATGACACCATTGTTTTGTGGATGGCAATAGGTTGTTTTGGGAAAACAGGGCGGAGAAGTCAGTATTCTCCACCCAAGTCTTGGGGTATATAAGAGTATGCACAGTTCAGTCTGGTTCCGGAGCCGACTCGGGTTTTGTTTCTGTTGAAGAATAAAACTCTATGCATCGAACTCTGATCATCGCCAGTGAATTCTTTGAACCTGTTTGACTCCAATAGCTACAGAATTGTGAAGAAGATGAAGTGTTGGCGTGACGGTCCAGTCTTCAACACTGGCCCGAAACCTGGACTTCTTCCTCCGACAGTAGGGCGTCTCATCCAGTTCAGAGGAGAAGAAAACGACAGCGACTTGAGTGGCTCGTCTCTTTTCATTAACACGGAGCCCTCAACCCTGATGGTCATTCCTCCCTCCCTCCCTCCCTCCCTCCCTCAACGCTCCTCTCTCTTTATTAGCATGGAGCCCCTCGTCCTAATGCTCTTGGCAGCCGTTGTCGTACCGCTGACTGATCCGTCTCCAGCATTCGGCACACTCCGACTAATGAGAGCGTGGGAGAGGGAGAGAGGGGGAGTTTGAGGGAGAGAATGAGTGAGATGATGATGATGATGATGATGTGTGTTTCAGAGAGTATCTTTTGTACTCGGCCGTGCACGTGTGTGCTTATCTGTATAGCGTGTGATGCCAAGCACACGCTATACAGATAAGCACAGGGTTACGGTTACGCCTGGTTCATGCGTTCTGTGTGGCTAAACAAAAAGGAAGCGGTATGAGCGCACAGGTGGCGTCCGCATGCCTTCGCGTTGATGCTTCTCGTGCTCTTCATCATGACCATGTGCCTGAAAACTCGGAAAACTCAGTTCTCCACATCCCCCAACCCACCGCCCCCAATGTGACTCCCAAAGGTGGCCAACGCACCCAGACGTTTTGTCCATTTTGACCACGCTTGCTCCGTTCTGTCCGTTTGCCCACGTTCGTGTGTATGTGTGTGTGTGAATAAAGTGTGTGTGTGTGTGTGTGTGTGTGATTGAATTACTCGACTCTTTTACTGCCCGTCCCAGGACAGACATTTGGGGGAGGCCGCTCGGTAACTGCTACATATGCCATCCTAATCTGTTTCCCCCCGCTGTGCCAGGTGTGCGGGCAGCAGGCTTTCTTTCTGCAAGGACACCCAGCTCCTCGCCATGGAAACCCGTCGCTCCGGGGGAAAGTCGGGTGTCAGCGGCGGCATTAATCCTCTGTGTAATTATTGTCGTAAACAGACGTGGGACAATAAAGCTTTGTTTTGATGTGTGTTTGCAGCAGAGCCCCGAGGCCCCGATCTCAAACAAATCTCTGCCCACTTGGCGGCTCGGCGGCTCGGCCCGCACGTTCTCCTCACCGACGGTGGAAATTGGAGAGGGTTGAGCACCGCAGGTTGCCAAGTGGCTGATTGGTCCGCTGGCCCCTTTATCAGCCGGCTTTATACAATACGGCTTCATTCAACCATTAACTGACTGAGGTTTTCTTCAAAGTGGTACGCATGGAACAAGAAACTGTTAACTAGATCCCCGGTCACCACTAGAGTTAGCAACCAATAAAGCATCAGTTGTTATAACAGACTTGATTGCTGAATGAGGTTATGGTTACTAAAATGTTGTTTTTTTTGTACACTTCTCTCTCATCAGGCTACTTTATTGAAGATCCTCAAATAGCATCAATAGATTTAGACTCACTGTTAGAACTCTATATTACTTGTATATAACATTTATTTTTACTATATTCCAGAAACTTAGTACACAAGAGCATCTACTAATTCCTAGCCAAAAAAAAATAAATCTTACTGGTAATGCCAAGAGATGGTGAAGTGTTTGGGCCTCTGCCTATGGACATCTGTGGCCTCAGTGGCCTTGGCTGAACCCTGCCCTAAGATTTCTCTGCCCTCTCCGGTCTGCTTTCCTACTGAAAGGTAGGATGAGTGATCTGCCCACCCTTTAAAAAAAAAAAAAAAAAAAAAATGCTCTTATTTTGTAAAAAAAATCGGGCCAAATTCACCGTGTCCCCATACAAATCAACCATTTCCTACGGAGCGGGCGCATTTCAAAGTCCATTCAGAGCGCTCAGTAGTAGCCTAATACTGTTTACACCAGACGGAACGATCTGCAGTCCTTCTACCACACAATCATCTTTTGATTGTCTGTCTGCTCTTGGAAGCCAGGAAGACAGGAGGGCTGGCCTGTTAGAGCCCCTCCACGCTGGCAGTGCTGATATCTCCCATTGTACCGCGGGAGATAAAGGAATAAAGTATCCCGACGCCGCTTGACAGATCTCCATCTCTGAGACTACTACTTCTCTCTGTGTGTGTGTGTGTTTATTTGAGGTTGTGAAACCCTTCTGTCTCTGCCGCTGATTATCTCTTCAAGATTGCGTCTCTTTATTTTGCTGTCATCTCTTTTTAAAGCGGGTGAAGAGCTTCCCGACGCCGAGAGGGAAAAAGGACACCGATGAACGCCGAGTCCTATTCTGTTTCATTCTGTTCTGCAGGCGACCGTAGCAGATGGCCACGGCCCTCTGTGAGATAATGCTTTTAGATTGATCTGGTCAAGGCTGAGTCTTTGGCCAGTGTGGAGCATTGTAAACAGTAAACACACACACAGTTGATTTCTCCAGCCCAGGACGTGATGCTTCCACAGTCCTTTGACTATGTAAGGGCTTACTCAGAAGTGACTACACTTAAAATACACATAAAATAAACCTAATCTGGGGTGACAATCAGAACCTCACATCATACGAACACATGGCTACACAACTCACTGTGAAGAGAAATCAGATTGCTGCGCTGTTTACCTGCATCAGTGAAGTTTTACCTGGATTTGGGCCGGTTTGATCCCTGTAGCCTGGTTGAAGTGTTTCAGCAGTCTGAGGTCATTTTGTTTTAAACCGCTGTGGTATGTTCAAATGAAAGTCCAGACCTGATCTGTTCTTGATTTTGCAGGTATAAATTTCCTATGAGGGTTCGTGCTCAAACGCGATATTTTTTTAATAGAGAAAGTATTGCATGTGGTTGTTTCCACAGGTGTGAAAGCTTCCACCACTTGGATGGAGAGTAGCACGGCCTCCTTTTGACGGACATGCCTGGGAGGAACGGTGGGAGTGGATATGATGGGGTAAAGGGGAACAGAGAAAGAAGGAAGGGCATGAAAAAGGGGGATCAAAAAAAGAGAGGAAGTTCTCGTTCTTCTCATCTTGATTGTTTTTCTCCTTTATTTCTTCTGAGGTTTGGTTCTTTTATGACCCCTTTGGAGTTTTTGTTTGTTTTGTTGTTGTGCTCTACAGATGTGCTCACCGGCAGATAAAGCTGCGAGGGAAAAAAAAAAGCTGCGAGGGATAAAACGAGAAAGTAAGTTAGAGGGGTGAGAGAGGAGAGGATTGAAGGATGGATGGGATTTCTAGCAACTGGGATTTCTGGCGACAACAGCTGTTAATTAATATAAATGTCATGAGTGTGTGAGTGCCTGGCCTTTTCTCTCTGTGGACATGGAAGATCAAAACTGGACTTAGTTTCTGTCACCTATCATTTGCCCATTGGCTTGACCACTGTTCCAAAAGACGGTACCAGTCCATTCATCCCAAGACTCCTCACCAACATGACTCACCAACCCCTCCTATAGGAATCAACCCTTGTACACTCACACAAGCTCTGGTCTTCCCCTCACCTTCTCCCGTGTAACTGACTGTAATCACTGTTACTCATACTCATGTCTGCACAAGCCTTTACACATTATTCCACTTTAGCCTCAAGAAACGTGTCCATGCTTCACAACGCTCAGGACTTATTTCATGCATTTCATTCTGTTCAACGTAGAATGTAATGTCATTGCGTCTCATTGTGTCTCACTGCTCCAGTGCATTGCTGGATGCTCGCCATCCCACTCTGCAGCTGCAACCGTACTGTAGACTGCACCGCCTGAATGCACATAGTGATATAACACTGTTTGTACTGTAGAGGGATGTTTGTAGTCTACTGTCTATTGTACTGCTTGTACTTTCCCTTTGCACTGAATGTGAGATCCTGTGCTTGTGCCTCATTTATACCTGAGTTACTGTATGTCTGCTCTAATGTTAAGATCAATTCCTAAAAAAATATTGTATTCTGTTTAAAAAGAAGTTAAAAAAAAAGGTTATAATGAATTCAGGATTGTTTGGTCCTCTGTGACCAGAGGGTTGTCGGTTAAAATGCTCCAACTGGCTGAGGCTTGGTTTACAGCTATGTGCAGAGGTGCTTTTATGCTTGTGTGCTACTCTGTGTTGTATGTGTTGTGCAAGTCTATCACATATGAACAGATACAAACAGCTGGAGAAGAAACCTGCAAACTGGCCTTGAGAAAATCTGTGGGGGAAAGTCAGAGAGTAATGCTTTTCCCTCCCTCAACAATGATTGTGAAGGTGTCCTTGGGCAAGGCATTTAACTTCAATAAAATCAAACAGCATCAGATTGAGGTTGTACTCAGCAGGTTGCAGGTTTGAAAACCCGTAACTGTATGAATGCTGAAACAGAACAGCTCATGCTAACTCCCCAGCTCGTCATCACCCCTGGTTAAATAAAACAAGACATCACAGAGACGATACATATTCAGCATGACACTGTAGTACAGTATAGTTCAGCATGAGCTCAACTAGTTCCATTATCAATAAACAAAACGACCTTATCAAGCAGATAGCACCAGTGAACGGCTTCATACATCCATTAAACAACATGTCTCACTCTACTGCACATCTTTATGGCAACGGCTGAATCAATAGCGACCAGCTGTGGCATAAATCAGTAGTTATTATAGCTTTTATTGCACCGAGACATTTTGTAAAGACAAGGCTTCGTACATAAAGCCAAATTGACTGCAAGAGCCGTGCTGCACGTAGCGAATGGACTGCAAGCGGTAACGATTTTGCTGTCAATGGAATTGCGAGGTGGAAAAGGAAGACGACGGAACACATTCATGTTATAGGTATCATAAAGCATTATTGAAAGCACCGATGAAGTGTCAATGTTATCTCTACCCTCAGGCAGCAGGTGGTTAGAAAGACCAGCCCGTGAACAGAAAGTCGCTGATTAGATCCTCACAACAGCCTCTCACTGGCTCCACTGTACTATCGAAGCTTTGCAGGTCCAGTGGAGAATTGGCTGTGTGCAAATAATGCCTAAATATATAACAACCAAGTGTTGGAAGTGGAGTGAGAAACCATGTTTTATGTTGAGTGTTTAGTCTTTTGTAAAGGATTTATTTATTATAAGCTTATTTCCAAGAATGTATACAGGCATGAAGCATCGAAAACATTGGAAGAAGGGAACTCATAGATTTTTCAACAGCAGTTTTCAAACTGGACATCTCTAAAAACAGGAGCTGGATACGTAATCAATTAACTTGATGTGTGTTAGTTTACCTGTCCTGCTGGATACATTCAAATTTAGAATAAATAGAATTAGTATTTTGTCATAATGAGAAAAGTAAGAGTTAAATTGTAAATTGTAAAAAGTAAATTGTTTATAAATGTTTATTTAGTTCTGTTTTGTTTTCATTAACCTTCATTTTGATTCCATTTTATTTCACCAACATGTTTTTGTACACTTAGTTTTACTCAACTAAAATAAAGGAAAGTAAAGTAAAAGTAAAATGCCAACGCAACCAAGACAAAGAGATACCTGAAAAAAAGAAGAGCTGTGTCAGTCTGATAAACTAGGTTTCCAAATGAACTGTCTTGTCTGCAGCTCTTGCTCCTTTGGTCCTAGACGTTATTCCAATGCACTACAAGTTTGTTAGCATTGTTAGCTAGCGACGTAGCCTGCAAGCTAATTTTGCAAAGCAACTAATGTTACTGTTAACATTTGACTACTAGCCACCATTAGCACTAGCTTAGATCTGTTAGCTAGCGTACAAATCAGGTGTGTTAACAAGACAGTGACGGTTAACCAGATGCTATGGTTAGCTAGCTAACAAGCTGACACAAGATCAGTCAGATTTATCAGTGAAATGGTTCCAAGTCGTACATTTAGAAATGCAATTAGCTGTTCACGGCTCCTGCTGCCCAGGAGCTGAGCCGAGCTGCAGCTGCCAGAGGCTGCATTAGGCCACCTGACAGCCCATCTATATGTCTCAAGGGAATATGTGAAGTAACAAATTCCCAATTTCGCTGTGTGTAATAAGGTGATTCAGGTGCTCTAAAAACATCCTCTCTCTCCTCCTTGGAGTTAGTGGACTGGAGCGAATGGGCTACGTGCAAATCAGAGTTGGCATTTGGTTCTTCTCAATGGACCCGAGAGGTGAGGTGAGGGGGGTCAGGAGGGAGGACAGCCATTATCATGACTCATCTGAAGGCCATATCCTTGTTCTCCATATCTCAGCCCCCGGGGGGGGGGGGGGAAATTAGAAATTAGACAGCGGGGAGGGGTCAAGGGGTCACTGAGGGAGAGAGGTCACAGGAAACAACAAGAGAAGGGGAGAAAATGAGAGAATGAATTAAAAAAAAGTTAAGAGAGAAAATGAGAGAGCAACGGGCGTCGACACAGGGATAGCAGAGAGAGAGAGAGAGAGAGAGAGCGAGAGAGAGAGAGAGAGAGAGAGAGAGAGAGAGAGAGAGAGGGGTCTTGGTGTGGCCTTGCTGCCCGTCACGGCTCCGTGGCTTTATGGAGAGTTTCCTGTCACGGTGCTGCTTTTTAATTGACATTAAAATGCAATGACCAGTGTGTCAACGCTCTCTTACCCTCTCTGTGTCTTTGTCTCTCTCAATATCTACCCCTTCTCTCTCTCACCCCCCCCCCCCCCCCCCCCCCCCCTCTCTCTTTAACTCTCCACGCTTGACTGACGTGGGCTGTCATTAACATATGGTGTGGCGTGGCAGAAATGGCACCCTTACCTCACCGCACAGCCGTTTCCTCCCCCGTCAGAACGGCTTCGGCTTGTAAAACCTCGTTCTGCATTCTGCCCATCTGACCGGTTTCCCGTGTGTCAATGTGATATTTCATGGCGTGTTCATGGAGAACAACATCTTGACAAAGTGAACGTGCAACATGCAAAGTCAGTTGTTATGGGAGCAGCTTGCTATGAAGATGGAGGAGATGGAGACTGGTGGCTTTCAGAGGTCAAAGGGACACTGATCTATGAAGTTGTGCTTGGCAGAGAGGGTGGCGGCACATCATGTCAAAATATCTTCCTGAATACACCTTCAAATGTTTTTATTTAAAGGGGCAATTTGTAAGGATTGTGTTTTCTTTTTATTTTGGACATATCTTTTGCTCATAAGTGATCACTGCTGTGGGGTTTTAGCACCTCACTTCCCAGAGATCACCTGTCAATCAAATAGCATGTCCAGTACTGTGACGTCTTCTTGTTTGAGTTTCTGTAGGTGGCGCCCTTTGCATCTTTGCCTGTTCAGCCACGGTGACTATCGCTGCTCATGCTAACCATGCTAACTATCCAGTTCTTCTTTCTTCTATTTATTAAAAGAACAACGACGCGCTGCCGCTCCTGCTGGAAATGTAAAAACGATGTTTAGAACAGCAAGCAGCATGGATGCATTGAAGAAATGACACTTCTATGTGTTAAAGGTGATAAAGGTGATAGAAACGATGCACCGTGTGATGCTTTTATCACCTCAAATGTGCATGTGTGGATTCAGGAACAACTTATTTCAGCACATCAGACATCAGGGTGCACATATATATTTCTCTTTATATAATAAGCATTTTTAAGTCCTTGGTAGTAGATACAAAGATAAATTCTCCTGTTTGTGAGTAGGGACGATTCTATCTGCTACCCCCACACGTCTGTGTTTAAAAAGCAGTTTCTTTGTAAACTGTGTTGAGTGGTTTGAGCCATTTGAACAGAAAACAGCCCGACCTCAGCATTTTACCTTCCTCTCCTTTCTGCTCCACTTCTTCAGATCAATGAAATGATAGACTGCCGAGAGAAGACAGAGTTCTTCTGGTGTAGTAGAATAAATGAGTGTGTGTGTGTGTGTGTGTGTGTGTGTGTGGGTGTGTATCGGTAGTGTGTGCCTACACTATGTATGCTTGCAAAAAATAGGTTTCCGTGTGTGTATGTGTGTGCTTGGGCATAATATTTGTTCCTGGAGATGAATAAGTGTGTTAGTGTGCCAGTGAGTGTGTGCTTGCACATTCTGTGTATGTTTTTTCTAGGCTTTTTTTTTTGTCTGTGTGTGTGTGTGTGTGTGTGTGTGTGCACATGTGCGAGCTGAACTATGTGTACAGTATGTGTTTGCACATACTGTTGCACATCCTGTGTTTGTGTTTGTTACTATTTGTCCTCTTGGGGTGTCCTATCCTAACACACACACACACACACACACACACACACACACACACACACCCCCACAGGACAGCTTGGTTCCCAGATGACCAATCAGGAAGTACACACACGAGAAAAAGATTGAAAGAGTGAGAAAGATGGCCAGATAGAGAATTAGAGATGGGCAGATGAAAGACAGATGGTTAATATTAAGAGAGAGAGAGAGAGAGAGAGAGAGAGAGAGAGAGAGTTTCGCCGGTGTGCCAAAGCCATTTGAAGGGCAGGCTCCTCCCCCCCGATGGCCCGGACGGTTCTGGATTCACAAGGAAGGTTCAGGAGTTCACGTCCTCCAAGACTGCTGACCCTCCTCTGCTTCGCTTGGTCTGTTGATAATGAGTGAAGTGAACATATTTCTCTCTCTCCCACACATATACATGCACACACACACACACACACACACATACACACGTCAAAATTACATTTATTTGTTCTTAAAAAAGAAACACAGATGGCATTTGTACGTATCCTCTGTCCTATGTAACCAGTTATTGGTTGCAAAGCACAGATATTTTATTAGGAATATTTGTAACACACAAATATATTAACAAATGTGCATGCAATGGTGCAGAAATGCATGCACACACACACACACACACACACACACACACACTGTACCTGTACCTGTACATACACAAAAAGAAATGCATGCACACACACACTCATACAAATAGATTAAAATATAGACACACACAGCCACATACTAGATTTTTCACACTTCATCTGGCTCCCTGGTCTCGTTCCACTGATCCTGCAGCATTCGGAGCCAGAAACCAGAGACAGATTCTGCCAATTAGCTCTCCTCGCTGTTAATGATGATGATGATGATGGCCGCGGCTAAACATTAATTCAGAACGGCTTCCTCTGCAGCTGTGCCTTACAGCACACATCTGAGCCGGAGACGAATGATGCATGCCTCGCTAAGTGTTAAAGACACCAAACGATAAAAAAAAAAGGACTTCCACTCGGACAACTAACCTTGAACTTAAAGGATATCTTGTTTTTTTTGTTTTTTTTCTTCGATTCAATATTCAGAGAAGCGCCAGACAATGATGTCCATTCCATTCTGGTGAGGTAAAGCATTTCTAGCGTGACCAGAATGCTTTTTTCCCCACATCTCTCATTCAAACATTGCGTAGATCACAGATTTCACGGATCTTTCTCAAACATCAAGGAAGCAGAAAAGAGAGAAAGAGAAATTGCATGTGAGCAGCTCTGGTAAAGCAGGTGGAAGTTAAGTGCCTCAAGGACAGCCCCGATGGACGCTGTGGGAGGAGGGCAGAGTGTTTACTCCACATTCATCTTGTGGGCAATTTGGTTGATGGGTCGTTCTCTTCTGACCAACTGTGAGTGGTGAGAGAGGCTATGAAGTGGCCTTGTGCAGCTGCAGTGTTTTGTATTTTTCATTGCTTTGGTATAACGGTTAAATTGTTTGGATGAGTCGATATAGGCAGCAAGCACAAATGTGGTAACATTAATAAAAAATAAACTTCACTTCAGAACTTACCATCAACCCCGACAGTAAATGCAACTGTTCTCCGAGCCTCGTTTTTAGAAAAGATTGTGAGTGATTGTGTCGTCTTTCAAATAAAAGTTGTAGAGATCGGGAAGCTTTGAATGGCTGCAATCAACTTCTCATCCATTTTGCACTTGCCAGGTGGAACTATTGTTCAAAATCAGAAAAATCACTTTAGTAAGGAAAAGAAGTGCTGAAAATCAATGGCAACCTTCTGGTCACGAGCTCTTCTTCTCTAACCGCCGCAAACGAGCACACACACACACACACACAGACACACACAGACACACATGTCACAATATGAAAACTACATAGAGATCTTTGCACTGATTGCAAGAGTCCTGAATCACACTGATGAGGACTCTACTACGTGTGAGGAGGATGCAAACAACTGAACTTTGTGCTTAGACTAGTTCTAAATTTATTTGTAACTGCTGTATGTGATCCAGTTGAAATTGTTGTGCTACAGGTTATGTGTACAATAGGAAGGTACCAGGGTGAAAACCAACCCATCATATCCCCCAGTATCTACATCCTCAATTTATTCCAATATGTGCTCCTCTTAAAAAAAAAAACCCTTCCACCTCCCTCCTTAGCTCTTATTCCTGCCATTTCTTTTCCTTGTCCTTCTCCCAGAAAGTCTTAATAGTCAGAGTTGGTTGTTTGTAATGTTGTTAATCCTGGTTGCTGCACTCATCCTAAGTCTCTCTGTATGAGAGTGACAGCTATAAGCCTAAACACCTTGTGGTTAGCTTGAAGTATGCTGTCAGAAATGTGGGCTGCTACTTGTAGTTGACACGCAATGATGTGGGCAAGTACTTTTTCAGCCACTGAGAGGAGAAGAAATCATCTCTCTATCTATCTAGTAAAGTTGCAATATGAAACTTTTTCACGTTAAAATTACAATAAATATACATACAAAAAATTCACGATACATTATCAGTCTGTGACTCTCTGTGACCCTGAGTGAACATGGATGTAGATGGCCACAGTGCAGGGAGGTTATAGCAACACCAAAAATGGTGGAAAACTGTAAGAAAATACAGTACAAGAAAGTACAGCAAAGATAAATGTGCGGCAGACAAGTCCTGTTGAAAAACATGGGTGAATATCGGCATCGCCTTTTCTGTTTCTGGCTGCAGCAACAGTGATTTGTTCGGAATATATAGAAGAAGAGCTGAGCAACTAGCATGACTGAACAAAGTAAAGACCGGCCCCTACAGAAACTCAAACTTCGTCAAGAGAAAATCCAAATGTAAAAACATCACATCAATGACGGCTTAACGTCACCGAAAACCAGGAACTCGTGGACTACCACTTTAACAGACAAACAGAAGGGACAGGCAGACAGGCTCCATGTATATGAAGGGAAAATAGAAATACATGACTTGGAAAAAGTTCCATAATGATGAGTGATGCTTGAGACCTCGAACGCTCGTCTCTTTCGTCTTCGCTTTTTCTCTTCTCACCCTTTTTCCTACACTCTTAATTTATCGTTTCTCACGCTCCTCCTCCTTTCCTCTGTTCTCCTCATTTTTTCTTGCCATTTCCTTCCTTTCCTGCCCTCACGTTTTCTCACCCATCACTACCCTATTCCCTCTCAGTCGTTCTTTTCCTCCTTTTATTCAAGTGTAAAAAATAATCTAGACATGTAGACCTATATGACAGATGTGAATTACATAACTAACAACTTCTACAAACTCCCAAGGGTAGCTTTGTCCTTAAATTTCAGGTCCGACAGTAACGATTTGTGTCCTGTCTGCTTTAAGTAGCCGTCCTAATCCATTTGTTGGAAGAGGAGCACTGAAGGACCTATTCAGAGAGAGGCTGTATAATGTGAACTGATGGATGATAATCCACTCCAAAGGGACTGCTCCTGTATCTCTTCCTTTTCTCCCCTTTCATCTTTGTTCTTTTATCTCCTCTCTCCTGTCCACCTCTCTTGGTCACCTCTCATCTATTTCTCCTCTCCTCTCCTCCATTTCCTCCTGCTCCTTTTGTTCTTTAAAATGAAACCAAATTCACAAATCCCACTGCTTCCTGTCGCAAAGAGGATGATACTACTTGTCCCGCCCCTCCGATAAGAGCCGATAACAGGCCTTGATAACAGCCAGTATGGATACCGACAAGGTAAGCTTGCCTGAAATTTAAACTATGCAGTTATAATAGTGGAACTGGAATAAAGCGATAGATGACTTCAGTGTGTGACATTGGGGAATGCCCAGTCTGACTTCTTTCCGGCAACAAAAGGTGTTCCACAGGGATCAATTCTGGGTCCTGTTCTGTTCACCATCTATATTAATGATGTTGTCTCATCTCTTACTGGCTTTCACGTTCACCTTTATGCCGATGATACTATTCTGTTTCGCTGACTCTGTACAATTAGCCGTCGAGAACCTACAACTTTCCTTTAGTGCTCTGCAAGATGCATTTATTAACCTTAAACTGGTACTGAATGCAAATAAAACAATAACCTGCATTTATCTATTGAGAGGGTTACATAATATAAATATCTTGGCATCTGGGTTGATGAGAGATTTACAGTTAAATACCACATAGGCAATGTTGTCAGTAAATTGTGGCAATAAATTGTCTTTTTGTTCAGAAACAGAGCGAGCTTTCCAATTATCAGTAGGAAGAAAATCACTGAAGCAGTTTTCCTGTCAGTCTTGGATTATGGTGATATAATTTATAGACAAGCTGCTTTGCTCTTAAGTCCTTGGACTCTGTATATCATTCCGCCCTCAGATTTATTACTGGTGATAGGTATGCTACTCAGCACTGCATCCTGTATGATAAGGTTGGTTGGTCTTCACTGTCCGAGAGACGTGATAAGCATCGGTATTTGTTTATCTACAAAGCCCTTGTTGGAAAATCACCTTCATATATCACAGCTATGCTGGATTGGACCGTTGGGCACTACCAAACACATTCAAATGACTGGCTCATGCTTCAAGGTTTGTCCTGAACTTGGTTAGTCAGCTTTTAGGTTTTCTGGTCCAAACACATGGAACAATCTCCAATGCAACTATTCTCTCATAACCTTTGGACAGTTTAGAACAATAACCAATAACTACTCCGATTCACTATGTAATTGTTGTTTTTTCTTTTATTCTTTTCTTTTTTTTGATTTGTTTATTTATTATTATTATCCAAGTCATCCAAGAAGTTTATTTGTCACATACACACACGAGGTGTGCAGTGAAATGTAAAGTGGCAATGCTCAGCAGAAATGTGCAAAGGGCAAATAACAGGTTCACACTATTTACAGTAAAAAACCAACACAATATTTACAATGTCACAGTAAGAGCTCTATATAATAAAAAAAAAAACAAACAAAAAAAAAACACAACAACACAATATTTACAATATTATATTGTATTATATTGTTTTAATATGATTGTAATTACAATTAATTTCTTTCTCTTTCCTTTAATTTTGTTATCTCGACATCATTGTCAATGAGGGCAACCTCAATGTTTCCTCAAGACTTAAATAAAGGCTGAATGAATGAATAAAAATGTAATGTAGAGGCCAGTCCAGGCTGCCAATCATGTCGCCAATGGTCTCTTTATACTAATGTCTCACAATTTATGTGGTAATGATACTGATGTCAAAATGCTACACGCAGCACCTTTTGATATAAAATCAGGTGCTTATTAAGGTGACCCTGAGGAAGGCTTTGGTAGCTGCAACACATAGTTTGTAGTAAGAGGGATTTTACTGTCTGAGACCAAATAGAATAAAAGCTTTTCAACCTGTACATGTGAGTTGCCTTGGACTTCATCATTTTTTTGAATACGCCTGATCCCTTCTTAAAAGAGTGGCGGTAATAGAAAATACGAAATACACACTCCTTCACTTTGTTTATTTTGACTAAATGTTGAACATGTAAAAAAATCCAATATAAGAAATAATACTGACGTATAGATGTTATACTTGCTGTTTTTACTGAATCTTCACTTACTCTTTCCTTCCTTTTCTCCTCCTATATTTTTGCTCCATTTACTCTTTAATTTAACTTCTTCTTGGCTCTCCTCTCCTCTCTACCTCCATCCTCTCACCTCAATCCACCCACTGCCCCCTCCCTCCCCTCACCACATCCACACCTGCTCACTTTGCTGGCTTGTTTCTAAGCTTGCCCTCCCTTTCCTCTATCCCTCCCTGCACATCTTCTCACCTCTCCTCCTTCCTCTTCCTGTTGTATACCTACCAGGGGACTGGGGATTCAAATTAATTGTCTAGCAACAGTATATCTCTGTATAGTGTGAGATCAGTTTTTTTAGAAAGTGTATGCTCTTCTAACAACATCCCCTGAAAAAGAAACCAACAACAAAAAAAACTTGAAATTGAATTGCATGCCCTTCCCTTTGTTCACCACCTGATTCCTTATCTGTCCTCTCACCTCCTTCCCTCCGTCCCCCATTCTCTCCCTCTCCTCTCCACCTCCCACTCTCTCCAGTTGTCAACACGTACAAATCAGGCCGAGAGAGGTGCTGCTCGATGAGCCTCACATGTCTGCCCCTTCCCACCATCCTTCCACCACATCACCCAACATTATTTTCACCTTTATTTCCTCCTCCTCTCTTCCTTTATTCATCCATCCTGCCCCACTCCCTTCCCTGTGCTTCTCTGTTCATTTCTCTCTTCTCTTTGCTTTATATGATGTATGCCCATATGATTTAAAAGTAAACTTTAAAAGTAGACTTCGCCTCCCCACCACCTTTGCCTGCTTTGTTGTGTTGTACTATGGGAGTAAGGCAATAACAGGATTCATTCATTCCCTGCTGTCTACTAATATTCACATAAACAGGGTCAATGGTTTGCTCTCTCTCATCCACACACATATGCACAAAATTAAACACAATAAAGGCAATAAAGTGTCACCAACGCCTCGAGTGTTGACAGTCATAGACACACACACACACTAGAGGCTGATGCTTAGTTTTGACATTTTTCTTCATATGTCAAAGCCATTAATAAAATAATGGAGAAGAGTGCTTTGAAAAGTGCTGAAAAGCCTCTGAACGTCTTGACTTTCATTCAGTGAGTGGCACTACATAGCAAATGATCTAAATGTTTAAAATCTCAAATATCACAATATTGCTGTAAAAGCAGGCGTATCTCTAGTGATGTAGTTTGTAAATAAAAGGGTGGATAAACTATCAGCTCCATTACAATCACTGATATAAACCACAAAACAATTATAGGATAGGAAGAAGGATAACAGGAGGATTAACGTCTTGAACTGACCTCGTTTTCATGTTTTACGTTAGTTTGATACAATCTACCATAAGGATTATGACGAATTTGTATTTGTAAAAAGTTATAAAGTAAAAAAGTCCAAAGAGTTTGTTTGGGTTTAGCCTCCATCATGACTGCACATTTGAGTGCTCACACTTTGTCTGATAATAGTTTTATTATTTCATTATTTAATCCCTGAAGTGGATTGTTGAGTTCTCACTTTGAGAAAACATCCTCATGTGTTAATTGGCCTCTGTGGGACACCGTCATTAGGAGTTACACCCTTATTTTCTCATTATCAGAGTTCAAAAACAGCTCAATTACAGCCCATAGCCTTTAACGGGGCATTAAGTAACATATGACCTTTATCGACCTTTATCAGTGACCAGTAGGAATTGCAACACCATTGACAGAACGTGACTCCTCCTCCTGGCCTTTAAGTGACTCAAACAATAAAGTTACATTTTCACAATCGAGGTGTGTAAGCTAGCTCATTAGAGCAGAGATGCTACAGAAACGTCAAGCGAAGAGGAAAGAGGTAACACATCACGATGCAAAACGCTGCAACAACAATATCGCTTTGTCATTTGTTTTTTTGGCTTGAGAACAAGGATTTTTTAGCCTTCGTAGCCAAAATGTCTTGAGACACCGGTGGTGGTGGTTGAGCTGTTGAAAATGCATGCATAGCAGAAGAAATGGGTGGGCAGTGGGTGGGGGGCTTTTTTTTCCTCCTTAATGAGAAAGAAATAACAGAGCTCAACTATCACAAACCACACAACTTAAAGTAAATGAATTTGGTTTCATGTAAGTGTCATTACTGGTGGTTTTACCTTTTATACTACCTAAAACAGTAACTACTGTGTAATTACTAATAAATTAACAACTTTTTAACTACTGGTGTAATTACCACCTAAGCTACTTAATAACAACCAACTTATATTTTGCCCATTTCTGATTCATTACAGTTCAATCCCTGATGATTTGTACTTGTCACGGATGTCCAGCCTTCACCCTCACTTTCCCCTGAATTCTAGTCTTGTCTGTTACCGTCTTCCTGTTGTTGTGTCTGTGTCTCTCTCCCTCAGTCTCTCTCTTCCTTGCAGGTTGGTGGGCGTGGTCACTGAGGGCTTCCATACCTGCTCAGCTGTTTCCCATCGCCAGTCACCTGTGTATCTATGCTCTGCCCTCACCATGCTCCAGTGCTAGTTTGTCAGTTTTGCCTACTGCCGCTACTCCTGTTTGTCAAGCTTCCATGCTCAGCTTCAGTCCGTTCAGTTACTCCCTAGCCTTTTCCCTGTTTTGTACCTGCATCTCCGGTCTACCAGTCAAGCCTGCTTTACCTTATACTCCCTGCCTCCTGCCTCGCCTGCTTCTGGGTCCGCTTGTATTAAGCCTTACATTACTAGTATTATCTAATTCCATATTAAAAAAGAATTACCAGTAATTACTTATTATTTGTGTAATTATTTGTCTCTTCGTTTAAAAGGTTGCTTTCCTCGTGTTACTCTCTTTATTTGTTTTCCTACAGTCCACCTCTGTGGCCGGCAGTAGACTGTGTTTGCAGACTGTGTTGACTCTGGGCGGCAGCCAAGTTTCAATGTGTGCAACTGTATGAATGTCAAGCAGGGCGACGCTTAAAAAAAGAGCGTGCACACTCAGCAAACCTCTCCTGAATAAATAGTTACCGGCATTAGCATTTAAACATGAACAGAAGGGCCCCTAAGATGTTCATTCAATGTCCATCAACCCGTAATGCGCGAGCCGAGGCATTCAGCTCCGTTAAGAAACCCATACTTCATTACATCCTGTGACAAGCCGATGATATTTGTCTTTAAAAGCGGTCTTCTCCTCGACACGTAATCGCTCTCTTTCAATATAGTAGCTATTGATAGGCTGATAGTGCACAACGGGCTCCAGCCAATAACTACGTCTTCCATTAGGGTAAAAGGATTTTGGGTAAATGGATGACTCACAAAATAGGTACTGATGAAAAGATGATGATGGTTTAAAAAGACGGCTTTTGCCCGGATTCAACAGCGGCTGGCAGATTTGAGAATTCAATCACAAACTCTCCAAACAGAGTAATTACAGTGCAGGTTGAGAGTGGAAGATAGATAGAAAGACATTGAGACAAAGAGATGGGAGAGGATGAGGCTGTGTAACGCTCTCCAATATTTCAGTTTAAACGTCAGTGTTGCTGCGTGTGAAACTGAAAATCGCAACATACGGATGCTTAGCGGAAACACCGACACGTTCATATCATTTGCAGAAGGTGCAGGAAAATGTGCACATTCAGCACAATCTAACAACAGCGATACTCTATAACACACTCCCTTGTTCAGATTTTCAGACGGGGCTTACAAAACCAAAGCGTGCTGCTTTTTGTGCAAGGCTTACAAAACCGAGGTGCACCGAGGAGACGGGAAGGGAGGAGGGTGGCGGTGGTTAAAGAGCGTGTTCTTCGCTGTGGCAAACTCAACAAGCAACGGTCCCACAAAAAAGAAAATTAA
Source organism: Hoplostethus atlanticus (assembly GCA_034670405.1). Lineage (NCBI taxonomy): Eukaryota > Metazoa > Chordata > Actinopteri > Trachichthyiformes > Trachichthyidae > Hoplostethus > Hoplostethus atlanticus. The sequence goes on from JAXDDX010000029.1 coordinate 2,743,913, forward strand.
ACTTAACTCCAGTTTAAACCTTCTCATGAGTTGAACCCAGGTGTAAATGTATACACTCACCCGCCACCCCTTTACTTTCCACTACTTCCTGTTTCTGGTTGTGTCTCCTTTACAAAATCCTTTCATGGGGGGATATAATAAATGTAATAAACACATTTATTAACAATGTTGTCGAGCAGAATGGGCAATTAATTGCAATTTTACAGACGATTTTCTACAGTTTACAGTTTTTCTTCTTTGTGGCCTTACACAGTACTTTCATGATAAATATAACTTGTATATTTGGGATGCCAAAATAAAACTTTCTCATACGTTAAAATGAAAAGACAGTGCATGTCTTACGCATCCTTGGTGCTTGCTATAAATATGATGTGTTTCCGCCCGATGAAGCTTTCAAAGAGGTTTAGAGTTAATCCAGATGGTTTGGGGATATCTGACAGTTTACACCACCGGGTCTCGTGTTTGTTACGTGATACGTCTCTTCTTAATGTAACCAGAAAAATTTTTTAAAATTACCCTTAATCCCTTGTCATTTCCTCTTGATAGTCAAAACGATTTGCTTTTATGGGATGTTTTTACTGTGGAAAAAAGAACAAAACAAGCTGGAGACCGGCAGGCAGAATGCTTGCTGTGTAATCCTCCAAAACACACACACACACACACACACACACACACACACACACACACACACACACACACACACACACACACACACATGCACACACACACACACACACACACACACACTTAAGTATTTTCTCTCTGAGGCAGTTCTGTAGGTACAGGCACACACACACACACACACACACACACACACACACACACACACACACACACACACACATCAACACCCCCCCACACATACATACAAACACACTCTTCACTGTTGTCGTCTGAGGCGGTCCTGTAGGTATTCCCTATCTGTTGATAAGGGTGAGCGGTCTTGTGCTGACCAAGCACACCCCCCCGCTGCCCACAGAGAATATGTTCACTCCACTGACCTCCCATACATCACTGAGCAGTCACTATCTGTGTAAGCACAGACAGAAAGGCGTGTGTGTGTGTGTGTGTGTGTGTGTGTGTGTGTGTGTTCTTGAACTTTTTTGCGAAGTGGGGTAATTTTGGCTGATCCTCACTTCTTCATCGGGTTAAGATGAAGGTTAGAGTTAGGATTAGGTTTAGGTTAAGGTTAACTGTGCACCAGGCAACTTCTAAATGGAAGCAAAGAAGAAAAGACTGTTACTCCACTGACAGGAGCCTCAACAGATCACAATTCAATGCAGGATCTTTCGTTAATAATGCCCTCTTTGACTTTTTATCAATTTTGAACAACCAGACACGCTGTGGCGTTGTTCTCTCTCCACTCGCTTTTCAGTGCTGCTCTCTGCTCTCTCCTGCTACACATATAACCAACAGCTGAAAGCAACAAGTTCACGCTCCTTCTCCGAGGGTTGTCGAATGTCAGTCTGAGAAACAAATGAAATCACGTATTGATGTAGAAGTAGACGAGGCAGGTTGAGGGAAAGTGGCTAACCCAAAAAAAGTAAATTACAACGTTTTATTACAACATAACATTGAACATCCCAAATTGATATATAACAGTGGAAGAGTATCTGGGGGTAGAAGTGTACGTGTGTGTTTGGGCCTTTATGTGCGCTTGCAAATATGTGCCTGTATCCATGTGAGTGTGAAAGTGGGTTTAAAAAATTGTGCATTCTGTGAAACGACTTCCTGTACGCAGACAGAAGCATATCTGATAGAGGTGAAAGGAAGAGAGGCTCTCTTTGACTTTGCTGTCCTTCCCGTTGCATCATCTTCACTGAGACTGTCTGAGATGTGACTGTGTGAAAAGTCTGAGAGAGAGAGAGAACAAGAGCGATGGAAAAAGGAGGAGCAGAGAGAGAGAAATATAAAAATCACGATGTTACGTTTTTTTATACGGAGAGTTTAAATTAATGATCAATATCTGATTTGCTTTAGGAACGAAGATTGTGTGTTTTATACATGAGCAACTGCAAAATGACTATGAGGCAACATGCTGCAACCGCCTGCAAGGTGCATGTGTGGATCTGTATGACTGCAAGAGGGGAAACATGGCCTCTACAAGTTATTCAGCTATACTATATATAGCAACTGGACCAGCCTGATGGATCAATCAATGATCTTCTCATGTGATTATCAGATCAAAACGTCTGTCATGTGAGATGCTCAGGACTAGTTCTACTGCAGGAAGTGCATTTTGTAACTTTTTCCTATTTTGTGTTCAGTTTCTTCAATGTTACATTTTTTGTTTGATATTTATATTTTGATTTATTTTCCATCTGCAAGTCAAACCATAATCTGTGTAAACACCCAACATGGCCAAAACACCCAGGTTCTGCTTTAAGTGGACTTTGTATGGAAGAGAAGATTTTCATCATAGGGTTATATTTTCCTTAAAGGGAAAATGAGTACAGCTTTTTACAAAATAACCATCATCTGCAATGGAGTTGCTGATCAATACCAATGATTACTTTGCCAGGTGTTGATGATTGCAGGCTTTCAAACCTGTACTCCGTTTGGGAGGAAGAGCTCAAGACTCTCTCCATCTCTCTCTTTCAATAGTTTTATTATTGTCGTTGTGAAGGGACGTGAACAATAACAACACATAACATACATGAAATAATAAGAACAACACACCTGGCTTGCAACTACACATATATGATTTTCACACTACACTTAACCCCGGGCTAACGTCTTTCTTAACCCTGGGTTAAGGACGCATTTAACCCCGGGCTAAGCAGCGTTTCACACTTGCATTTTTGATAAGAGGGTTAACATCGCTTTTAACCCTGGGTTAACAAACCCTGCTACGAAGCAGGGTTAGCACCGCTTTTGTGGTGCTATCCCCGAAACGCGGTGCTAAGAACAATAGTGTGAAACGTTGTGGGGTTAGAATGTAACAGGGGTTAGAATGTAACAGGGTTAGAATGTAACAGGGGTTAGAATGTAACAGGGTTAGAATGTAACGGGTTAGAATGTAACAGGGGTTAGAATGTAACAGGGTTAGAATGTAACAGGGGTTAGAATGTAACAGGGGTTAGAATGTAACAGGGGTTAGAATGTAACAGGGGTTAGAATGTAACGGGTTAGAATGTAACAGGGGTTAGAATGTAACAGGGTTAGAATGTAACAGGGGTTAGAATGTAACAGGGTTTAGAATGTAACAGGGTTTAGAATGTAACGGGTTAGAATGTAACAGGTTAGAATGTAACAGGGTTAGAATGTAACAGGGGTTAGAATGTAACAGGGGTTAGAATGTAACAGGGTTAGAATGTAACAGGGGTTAGAATGTAACAGGGGTTAGAATGTAACAGGGTTAGAATGTAACAGGGGTTAGAATGTAACAGGTTAGAATGTAACAGGGGTTAGAATGTAACAGGGGTTAGAATGTAACAGAGTTAGAATGTAACAGGGGTTAAAATGTAACAGGGTTAGAATGTAACAGGGTTAGAATGTAACAGGGGTTAGAATGTAACAGGGGTTAGAATGTAACAGGGGTTAGAATGTAACAGGGTTAGAATGTAACAGCGCGTTAAACATTAGCATTAAACGTTAACCCGGGGTCTATAAGCTTACAGTGTGAAATCCTGAACACTGAATACCCGGGGTCAATTGTTAGCCCAGGGTTAAAGAAAACTAGTGTGAAACGTGAGATAAGTTAACCCAGGGCTATTATAACCCAGGGTTAAAGTTAACCCTGGCCTAACATATTCAAGTGTGAAAAGCCTATCAGATACCTACACACACACACACACACACACACATATATATATTATACAGTGTTGTTGTTCCTACTGTTTGCCAGTAGAGGTGATGGATTACTTCATGCCCTCTAATGCTGACGGTCACTGAACACAAATACTGCAAATACTATTCATTATATCTTAGTCACAAGGAGAAGTACTACTGAGACGTACTGAGAGGGAGATGCATGCCAGTGACAGACTAATGTGCGCTCGCTCTCTCTCTCTCTCTCTCTCTCTCTCTCTCTCTCTCTCTCTCTCTCTCTCTCTCTCTCTCTCTCTCTCTCTCTCTGCTCTTCCTTTGTACCACCCCCCCCCTTCATTCTCATAGGCCGAGTTAGACCTTATGAATGTTACGGCGGTACGAGAGGTGCTGGAGCGCCGCGGGGCGTGAGGAGAAGATTGCCCGATACATCATGAACGCCATCATAGAGTTGACCCATTAAAGAGCCTGTTATTAGGTTTCCTTGGCTGTGTGTGTGCAGTGGATATACTAGTATACTGTATGTTGTTTTATTTATTATTTTTACCTATTTGGTCTGAGAGCACCTTCAAAAGTAGCTGGGTGGAGTCAAACTTGACCCAAAACAGTGGGAGATACAGCATTGGATCTCCTGTGTGTGTGTGTGTGTGTGTGTGTGTGTGTGTGTGTGCCTGGGCTGTGTATGTGTGTGTCTGTTCGTGCATATATGTGATTATATGTGTGAGCTGAGGGTGTGTGTGTATGTATACATGTATGTATACAGTTTTTACCTTTCAACCTCAATACTAATAGCAAACTCACAACAAAACTCTAATAACTCTCAACCAATTTACCAGACCAACTTCCTGGTAACGTCCAGCAGCTGAGAAGACGAAGAACTGACTTGATTTTCCCCCAAACAATTCTTCCTGTGGATGGAGCGAGGTGCAGCAGTAGTTCAGCACACATGTAATAAAAAGTGTGTATGTATGTGTGTCTGTGCATGTGTGCATGTGTGTGTGTGTGCATGTGTGTGTGTGTGTGTGTGTGTGTGTGTATGTGTGTGTGTGTGTAAGGAGATTATGCAGTGGGAGATTGACTTCACTCCCAGAGCTGCAGATCGAAGCATCATCGCAGCTCGGCTACGGATCCTTGGTTCCCGGCCTTGGTCGGTTCTTTCTGTCTTTGTCTCTCTCTTTCTCTCTCTCTCTCTCTCTCCCTCTCTCTCCCCCAAACTCCCTCAGCCTGGAGTCGCCTGAGCAGCGCTGGAGGAGCCTCAAGTCTTTTCCCAAATGGAAAAAGATGACGGCCGTCTCAGAGGAGCGCCTTAGCGCCCACGCAAAACAGGAGCAATGGAGCAGCAAGTCAAGAGAGGGAGAACAAATTTTGAGGAATGAATGTGTCGTGGACGGATAAAGGAGAGGAGGGAGCGTGTTCTCCGAGGTGATGCGGTGTGACAGACGCCGGGGCCTATAGATGCTTTTTCTCCCCCTCTTCTCTCGGCGGTTTGTCACGCCCGAAGGTGTCAAAGTTGCAAAGAAAAAAGCCGCAGGCAGGGCTTTTAAGCGAACGAGGCTTGCGTAATCTCCATAATTCTGCAGTGGTGAAAAGCCAAGCGGTGGGTGTCACGGCGTCGCAGGAACCCGCCGCGCCGCAACGCCGATTATGTTTATATGTGGGTACAGTGGATAAAATCTGAAAACTGAAAGCTGAAATGACAACAGAAAACTGGTGTCATCATCATCTTCAGTGTCATCATCATCGTCTTCAGTGTCATCATCATCATCTTCAGTGTCATCTTCATCTTCAGTGTCATCATCATCATCTTCAGTGTCATCATTATCATCTTTAGTGTCATCATCATCATCTTCAGTGTCATCTTCATCTTCAGTGTCATCATCATCATCTTCAGTGTCATCATCATCTTCAGTGTTATCATCATCTCAGTTATCTTATCATTTCAGTGTCATCTTCATCTTCAGGTGTCATCATCATCATCTTCAGTGTCATCTTCATCTTCAGTGTCATCATCATCATCCTTCAGTGTCATCATCATCTTCAGTGTCATCACATCTTCAGTGTCAGTCATCATCTCAGTGTCATCATTCATCATTCTTCAGTGTCATCAATCATCATCTTCAGTGCATGCATCATCATCTTCAGTGTCATCATCATCTTCAGTGTCATCTTCAGTCTTCAGTGTCAGTCATCATCATCATTCATGGTTCATCTTCATCTTCAGTGTCATCATCATCATCTTCAGGTGTCATCATCATCTTCAGTGTCGTCATCATCAACTTCAGTTCATCATCATCTTCAGTGTCCATCATCATCATCTTCAGTGTCATCATCATCAATATCTTCAGTGTCAGTCATCATCATCTTCAGTGTCATCATTATCATCTTCAGTGTCGTCATCATCATCTTCAGTGTCATCATCATCTTCAGTGTCATCATGCATCATCTTCAGTGTCATCATCATCATCATCTACAGTGTCATCATCATCATCTTCAGTGTCATCATCATCATCGTACAGTGTCTATCATCATCTCAGTGTCATCATCATCATCTTCAGGTGTCATCATCATCTTCAGTGTCATCATTATCATCTTCAGTGTCATCATCATCATCTTCAGTGTCATCATCATCATCTACAGTGTCATCATCATCTCAGTGTCATCATCGTCATCTTCAGTGTCATCATCATCATCTTCAGTGTCATCATCATCACGGTTACTGATCATCTCCAAATGAAAAACCTCAAATTTACAGACATCATGTAACGTGGCATCAGTAAGCTGCACGCTAGTGTTTACCAAAGGAAAATCTCAAGGCTGGCGGGTCAAGCTTTCTCACTCGCTGCTGGTTACAAGACAGTTTCCCATCAGTGGCCATCATTTGGGCAAATAAGGCAAACCCCTGTGTGTGTGTGTGTGTGTGTGTGTGTGTGTGTGTGTGTGTGCCCGTACCTACAGAACTGCCTCAGAGAGAGAGTACTTGTACTTGACCGGTGTATTTTGACATAAAAAATGTGCCTTGCGCCGCTCTAAACAATTCCTTTATCCCCTTTGCAAAACATCCTTACATCTAGTTTGAGATAACACACACACTTGTATTATTTTTCAACACAACATAAGTTAAAGACAGTATTTATGTCACATCCTTTTTTGGAGGGAAGGTTGAGTAAGGTTCAAGAAACAGAGGAGAGCTTCCTTGACGGTGGTGCAGAAGCTCGGAGGGACCAGATTCGCCTCTGAAGGGACGAAGCCGAACCGTTTTGACTCAAACATCCAAGCAGTAAAACACAAATTGAGGATAAAGTGATTGAACTGAACTGGCATCTTAACTTAACTTCACCTGAGGTTACTCACTTCCCCCAAAACCTAGAGTATCCTCAGCCTGGACTCAACCTAAATCTCTGTCGTGTCTCTTTCTGTTGTCGTCTCTCTCCTCCCCTCACGGTCCATCTGTCTCTGTTCTCTGGATCATGAGGTTGTGCAGCCTTATGTACCCTCCGTATAATTGGTGCCTCTGTCCCTTGATGTAATATGAATGGATGGCATTGTGTCTGGGGGATACAAAGCACACTGGGCCCTCTGAGAGCCCATGAAACCACATACAATTGCAACTGCACAGATCACAAATATGGCCAGCGATGGAGAGAGAGAGAGAGAGAGAGAGAGGCAAGGGACAGAGACTGAAAGAAACAAAGAGGGAACGAGGTAGAAAGTTGGAGAAAGAGGGAGAAGGGGGGAGAGAGAGGAAGAAAAAAGAAGACGAGGAGGAGAAAAGGGGAGAGGGTTCAAGAAAGAAAGAGAAAGAAACAGAGTTAGTGGAGAGTGTTGTTAGAGAGAGAGACGGGATGGTTGAGTGGGAGAAAATTTGAAGACTCGGTGAATGAGAGAGCGAGAGAGAGATGAAGGGAATTTGCTCCCCCAGCCTTTTTCATCTTCCATCCCGGGGCTTTCAAGTAGCCTCTCAAGCCACTTGGGATCTCCAGATCTCTTGTTGTGCGGCTGATTGACAGGCGTTGTCACCACACTATAAAGCTATTCGAGCACAGTTGCAAAGCCCGCGCACAATCTGAGCGTCCGTCTGACAACCTGTTCTTTCAGCCTGACGCGCCGACAGAAAGCATTTACTCTGTGATGGCAGCATTGCAGCACACGTCTGGCTAATGGACGCAACATGGGAGCGGTGGAAGTGTATGAGACAACATACATCGAGCATCGTAAACACTCGACCAGATACCATATTGATATTTTTGTATTGAAGCTGCCGATATTTTGTGTATTCCATTATTTTTAAGCCGCAAAATTACAAATATTTCCTGCAGAATTTTATTTTTATTTTATTTAATTTTATATATTTTTTACATTTTTTTATAGAAAAGCCTCTGAAACAGCGTAGAGACCATGTGACACCAAAACGCTCCCGTGAAAGTGTGACAGAAGTTGGTAACTCACACACCACCTCAGTTAACCTCTTTTTCCCCATTTGTACGTAGCAGTGGTCAGGCATGGACGACGTGACCGGCCAATATCTGATATTTAATAAAAGGCTAATATCGGCCTGATGTATCGTCATGCCAACATGTCAGTCTAACCGTAGTAAAGACTGTATGTCTCTCTGATTTTACTTATTATTAAAATAATATTAAAAATATATTATTAAAATATTAAAATATATTAAAATATTAAAATAAAAATAAAATTATTATTTTTGTGTTGTACTTCGCAGCATGCATGTATGTGTGTATTTATGTGACTGTAGCGTTACGTCAACAGCACGGCTTAGTTCTTTACACATCAATCCATTCAATTCACAAGGTGGATTTTCTTCAAAATATTCTGCAAATCTTTAGTCATAAAAAAAAGAAAGAAAAAAAACACAGGATGGAGCTCCAGCACTTATATGCTCCAGCACTTATGTGCAAGTTGCAGTTTCTATTTAATTGAAAGTGCATTGACACCAAACCTGGTCGACAGTAGATATTTAATACTAAAGCCTCTTTTACCTTTGCTCTTCCAAATATGTCACATTCTCCGGCACATTCTGGACTGACCCCTTACCTTACCATTGTAAGTCGTCTGCAGAAGAAGAATGACTCAAATATATGAAATATATTTTTCGTCTCATCATAAATTGCAGTGCTGAATGCTATTCTTTTGTTGATCCTCTTTTCCTCCTCCTGACCCGACGTGGGTGTTTTTTTTCCCTCACCTCTCTCGCAGTTTTTTTCCCGCTGCTCATTGATTGGATAAATAAAAAAAATAAATGAACGTGTTTATTTTCGATAGGCACCCTTCATATCATCATCGCCATCACCTTGAGAATACCGCCGCAATGATAGAAAAACCCACCGCAAATCAATAGTTCCATTATGAAATGTTTATTCTAGGATGCCTATCTGTCTCCGAGGCGCCGAGGGGGAGAAAGTTTTACGTGGATGGCCTTGAAAGACAAGAGGAAGATGAAGGGAACAGATCACAGGATGAATGGAGGAGTGAAGGAACAGAGGACAAAGAAAGGGAGATGGATAGAAAGGTGTCCCGGTAGACCGGCGGCTTGTTTTTACTTCAAGTTTGTCTTGATCTTGGGTGTATTCAGTCGGGGCTGAAGCGTTCGCCGGCTCCTCTGTGAGCGATTTTAAGGTTAGCAGATTTAAACTGCAGTTTAAGAGTTCTGCGCCTTTCTTGAGGAGAGGCTGGCAGATTATCGTACGTCTACCGGTGTTGAAATTGGTAGGAACTTGACAAATGCTGCAATGAAACCAAAAATAGAGCCTTGCTGTTGCAGCAGTAGCAATAAAATCAAGTTCTTTACTGTGACGGTGCATACGACGGTGATTCTACCATCAGCAGCACCAAACCAATCTTCATCACAGTAAAGAACATCCTCTTGGATATTTTGACGATTCTTTCAAGTGACTCGATTCTTTCAGCAGTGAATCGATTAGTATTGTTTCATTTGATTCACCTTTGAAAAAAAACAAAAAACAACAGCACCTTGCTCCGTCACTATAGTACACATACATACAGAAGAATAGAAAACAAAGCACAGCTAACTGCATGGTTTGAAAACGACCAATCAGATTTCTAGACTGAGCCTCCCGTTCCTGTGTGTGCTTCTACTTTCATGTTTGAGCGAGTGTGTTTGTATGAGTGCATGCACGTATTTCGACGCATTGGTATTTATGTGTACACCTGGGTTTATTTGAGTGTGTGTGCCCACTCCACACCCCCTAACTCACTCCCTGGGCGCTTCAACTGGACAAAACACCGAGCCGAACCATGTTAGGCCTTTTGTGAATCCAATGTGACATTTTGGAAAACAGGATTTTAGTGAAAAGCTGGATTACTCTCTTTTTCCTCTGCTGCCTTGTTGTTTTTTTCCCTCTCGCTGCTGGCTGCCCTCCCTCTTGGAGAAAAAAAAAACCCCGGACTACACTGAGCGCCCGGGGAGAGAGCATTAACATTTATATGGAAACACGGGACCGTTGTCCGAGGGACGATAAATGGGGTATTTTCCTAACTCCGTTTCAAATGGAACAATGGGGACTGAACTCAGTAAAACAGTGTCCATTGGCACACAGAAACCGCCTAAGAGCTACATACATCAACACAACTGCCTTTATTAGTCTGGCTCTTGGAATTCATTGTTGGGTGTTTTGTATGTATGGGGTTAGCTTGGAGGAGTGTTTTTGGAGGGGTGTCTTTGGTTGAGTATATGTCAAGCCGGCTTAAGAGGCTCAAAGTCGATTGCAGCCGCAAATTTCCAAAGTCACACGCATGATAAATACAATGCGGCGGGGAGCGTGAGTTGGAACAAACACAGGTCCCAGAGCTGCGGCGACGCCATAAATCACAGGAATAAATCCACCCGCCGGCCACCAGGGAGCACTAATAATCTGAACCCAACATGCCCTGCTCTCCCTCTCCTTGTCCCCCGCCCTCCCCCTCCACTCCTCACTCTAACTTTCTGTTTTTTATCTCTCTTCTCTTCTCTTCTCTCTCTCTGTTCTACTCTCTCTCTCTCTCTCTCTCTCTCTCTCTCTCTCTCTCTCTCTCTCTCTCTCTACACACACATATACTGCGCCTGGCCTGTAATGAATTAATCAGAGCTGGGGCAGCTGCGTGTTTGAACAATGCCACCCTGAGAAGTTGGCTGGAGTTTTAAGCACCACTGTGTGTGTGTGTGTGTGTGTGTGTGTATATGTGTTTCAGTGGGGGAAGCAACTAGCAGTAGCCGAAACAGGGATATTGATTTGGGTGTGTGTGTGTGTGTGTGTGTGTGTGTGTGTGTGTGTGTGTGTGTGTGTGTGTGTGTTTGGCTGCAGAATGTGATTCAGCAGCGGCGGTGGTGGTGTGCGTACAGAGATAAGCCCACCGTCAAGGCCCCTCCTAGAAGCTGCTGGGAGAGTTAGTGCCACGTTAAGGTGAATTTATCACTTTGTTTTCCATGAAAGTGAGAAACATTTTACTAGCGGAGCCTCCTCACCCCAACCTCACCCCGACCTCACCCCAACCTCACCCCATCCACCCCTCACCTGTGAGTAAAACGTCCAAAATTCCCTCTCCTCTCTTGCTGTCTTTTCTCCTCACTCTGCCTCATCTCAACTCTTCATCCACCACCAAACTTTCCCACCAGGGTGTGAATCGATGAGGAAAGAAAGGCTTTATATCACAGAAAATATGAGACGACAATGATTTTCCTCCTCGCCACCCTCCTTACTAAACTTAAAGTGGGGCTGCAACAGAGAAGAGCCTCATACCCCCGCTAGATGCCATAGATTTGCCCTGTTAGTCCAGATGAAATTCTGGTGTCTGGTATGGTCACTTGCAAGAAATCCTCACCGACGATGCCTGAACCTGTTCACCACCCTCCTCCGCCACCGGCCACGAAGAAGAAGAAATTTGTGTGCGCACAGTTTACTGTGTCACGTTATATGATTTCAAAGTCAAACAGTTCTCCCTCACTGCCACCTGGGGGCGCCAAAGTGCGGTCGACTAGTGCCACTGTTGAAGGTCAAAGTGTCGCCCTAAGTGCTGATATTCTTCCATCTACGCCCCTTTCTTCACTCCCTCTCCTAATTAAACTGTCTCAACTTTGACCTCCCTATCCTAACATCCCATCTTGTCTACTCAGGTCGTCTCTGATCTAAGGCCTAACCAGATGACCAAATGATCAAATGACGTAAAAGACTGCAGCACTCTGGGACAGGAGTCAGGAGTTACTTCAGCACCAAGGACAGCTCCGTGTCATCCTCAGAGGCTGAGTTGGACGCTGCTGTTTTCAGTGGCGTGCCATATTCCACAATCCCACTGGTTCCTAACACACTGCAAGCAAACAATGATCTGGAAAATGTCTTGATGTGATCTGAACAGTGTTTTGAAATACAAAACGGAGACCGAGCACCTTTCAGTGTGGCCGTTTACTTTAACTGCACTCTTTTCCTGTGTCTTTTTCATAGTCTTTCATGAAAATCAGTATCTATAACAAATTTACTAAACCATTTGATAGTACAAATGTAATTTTTAATCTGTTCTGCAAGTTATCCTGCTGACCACTTGACCCAACAGTAGCTACCTGACAGGTTTACTAACCGTAGATCACAGCACTTAGCTGGTTTCTCAAGTGTATGTTGTTTTAGCTAAAACTTTGTTTTGCTTTAAAATGAATCTGCCTCCAAAATTGACCACAGCTTTACTTTTGTGACTCCTTCGCCATCAATCGTCATAATTTTTTCACTTAATTGTACAATCTTGTTTAATCAACAGGACCCAGATATGTACAACTTCCTCGTCTGTCTCCCTGTAGGAACAACATTAAACGGTCCAGTCTTCCACCAGTAGCCGTGTGGAGTCGGCTACACCCGTGAAGTGTTGCTGCAATAGAAACAATCCGAGGTTAGTAACTCTGCTGGCTGTTGCTAGGAACCGGTGTCCTGTTGCAGAAAATCACTGATGGATCGTCTCTCGGCCAATCACAATGTAAGGTCAGTAGTAACTATATAGTGTACTGACTATAGTTACACATGGAGAAGGATCCTTGACATAGATTCTCATCCAAACCACATCTCTTCAGACTATCAGTGAACCAAATCCACACATCTGTTCTGTATTTCGTCATCCCGTCACATTTTTAGCTTTTGCATCTTTGACCGTCTTTGCTGTCAACAGACTCATAAATGAAGAGTGAATGCAACGCTAACATAAAGACTCACTAGTGTGACCCGACTGCACCTGCAGGTAGCCGGCTGCACGGTGTGAATACCCATCCCTGCCTACCTTGACTATCTCCCACTTGCACCCTTCCTGTCCTGCTTTGACCCCAGCATCCCTATTTGAGAGGTGTATCAGCCCCCTGTATCTGATCGTCTCCCCCTCATTGGGTTTCTTTGTCAGTGGTTGTTCTTCCCCGCACATTATTGAACTGAACTCCAGGCAAGAGAGGAGGATTCCACGGATAAGCTATCGGGCCCCGGCATCACACAGAGAAACCATCAAGCCATGAAATATGTGTCTGGCTGTGTGGCGGGGTGGCAGCGCCTGCATGAGGAGTGGAGACTAACGTAACCACACACACACACACACACACACACACACACACACACACAGGAGATAGACACACACTGAGACACAGATCAAGACACACAAACATGTACCTTTCTAACCTATCCTTGTCTTAGTTTCTCGCTAAACATGTTGGAAGTGATTTTTCCATCGGCCTTTCACTTGTTCCACTATCACTACCGTTACCAGAAACTCACTTTAGCTCCGTCTGGAAGAACGGCGCCCTTTTGCTGTTTTGTGCTGTAAAGCAATCCGGCAGATTTCCTGCAAAATCTGACCTAGTGGCACACGATGTGAAATCCAGAAAATCCAGTTTTCCAGGGGCATTTTTGCCTTTATTTGATAGATAGCAAGCTAGCGTGACTGAGATGCTAGGACTGAGACGATTTTACACAATTACGTCTTTAATTTGCTGCCTTTTTTTTTACTGGGAGTAACTTTAGATGTAGTGATGTTGTTTTGTTTTGAAATATTTACTGTGAAAAACAAAAATGAAAGGAAAAATAGCAAATAATCTTGTAATGTGATAAAAGTGCTAGAAAACAATCTACAGTAAAACAGCAGGCGAATGCAGGAAATGAGCCAAAACAATTCCAGTTGAGCTGGATGATCCTTTAACCTTAACCTTAACACCACTACATGTTTAACATTAACCCTTAACTAAACCTTAACTAATACTAGTACTAACCTTAAACCTAAACCCAAGTCTAACACTACACTAAGCCCTTGAAGAAGTGAGGACTGGCAAAGGACTGGGATTTTAGTCCTCTTTCCATCCTCACACACACACACACACACACACACACACACACACACACACACACACACACACACACACACACACACACACACACACACACACACACACACACACACACACACACACTTTTTTCTCTCTCGCCTTCTCTTTGCAGGACCCTTTGTGGAGCTGTTGAAAGCAAGCCTGCGAGGCCTTTAGGATTGAGAAAAACAAATGGCATAATTCAGGAGAAAGCCCCACAACTCCAGGCGGCTGGACCTCACCGAGCTTTTCTCCCTCGTAATTTGGACACATTTTAAAGCCGGTGGTAAGAGAGAGAGAGAGAGAGAGAGAGAGAGAGAGAACGAGAGAACAAGAAAGGGAGGGACAGACGCAAGTAGAGAGACTCGCTGACAGAAAGATGGAGAGAGAGAGCGAGGGGGGAGAGAGAGAGGGGGTGAAACAAACACACACATAGGTATGATTGAATGGGGTTTAGCTCGGCTGGTGGACCAACAGCAGTTTCCATCCTCTCTCTCTCCTGTAATATATATTTCCCTCCGAGGCTCCTTATGATAAATGAAAGACTTTCAAAGGGCTGTTGCTCATTCTTCCCCCCCACTCAGACTGAAGTGCAAGGCGTTATTCAGGTCAACATGAAAGGGCTATAGGCTGAGGCTCGGCGCAGACACGCAGAGCATAACCGGGTGGTGGAGGGAGTCGACAAACACAAATAAAAGCCACGGAATAGTACTGCATGAAAAAAAACACTTAAGTCAAAGTATTGCATTTGCAAAAACTTTAAACTTGCAAGCAAAGCACAAGTACCTCAAACTGTACTCGCTTGAAGTACGATAATTAGTTACCCTCCGAACCCTTGACCCCTTGGGATTGGTTGCAGCACTCAGTAAATTACAAAGGAAGACCAGGTATTTTTATCCGTGTGATATACAAAGCGCCTGCCGGCTTTTCCAGTGAAATTAGCTGCCACTATACAATTTGTATTGTCAGAGTGAAATTATTGTGCACACTCGCTTGTGGTTGTCCTTCTTTTGGTCTTGTGTGTTTTCTGTCGGTCTCTACATTTTCCTCCTCTTACAACACTGCAAAAAAAAAAAAATTCCATTCATGTTATTTCTTCTAGTTTTGAGTCTTGAAAGCATATTTTTTTTAAAACAAGTGAAATCTGCCCAGTGGGATGAGAACATCTTACATATCCCCCCATGCATTTTCACCTTTTTAGTTTTTGAATTTTCTTGGTGACACTGTCTTGATACGAGCGGAGTAGAAAATTCTTGAAACAACTGAAACTGCGTTGGACACTCGTGACATTATTTATTTTTCACTTAATAATACAAAAATAAAACAACAATAATAATAATAATAATAATAATTATAATAATAATAATACATTTATTTTATATAGTGCTTTTTTACCCAAAGACGCTTTACATTAAAATCACAAAGAATAAAAACACAACCAATTGTTCTTACTATTATATTATTATTACATTATTATATTATTATTATTATTATATTACTATTATATTATAACTATTATTAACTATTATTACTTATTAAATCATATTTTGACACTGATGACTTGTTGACATGTTTTGCAGTGTAACAAAGTGGCAGGCAATCACTTGTCGGCGTGAAGCGATGCCCCATCGACTGATCTCACCTCGACCTTCTCCTGCACGCTTATTTGACATTTCCCTCTGAAAGGCCACAGATAGATCTTGTGTTTTTTAGACTGGGTGTGGGAAGACTCTGCGATACGAGGAGTAATGACCGCGAGGTGCAGAACGCCACTGCTCTCCTTTTGTGTTCCAGTTTGAGAGCGAGGCGTTTTGACACCGTGTTAATATTATCTGTGATATCACACGGTAAGAAAATAAACTCCAGGGATGGAGAAAAACAGATCGCATTCACTAGGAGTACTCTGATATAAATACATGGTACTGTATGAAAGGCATTACATTGGGTGACTACATACAGATCTGATGTAGCTCTCAGATTAAAAACACTTTACATCATTTTACTCATTTCAAATGTTTAATTACACTTTTAATTCTAGTTATAGATGATGATATTATAGTCTGTAAATAATAACAAATTGACCATTTAACTTTGTGCTCTATAGATTAAAAATAATAATAATTTAAAAAAATGTCAGATAAACGCTCAGTAATCTGTAGCTGATCACAAAACAAAACAAAACAAAACTCCTTATTTCCATGACAAAGGCAGCGTTCACCCAGTGGGAGAGGTATACTACACCCTTATGAAACAGAGATCTCACTTCAGTCTACAGCTCTCATCTTAAGAGACCTCAATCTATTCTGTCATAAGCGTCTGAACCCAAACACGAACCAGCGTGACGCCGCTCTGTTTAGGATCAAAGCAAAGATCAACCGCTGCAGCTGTGTTGATTTCTAACCAGGCTACCTCGAATCCTCCCGTGTGTGTGTGTAATTTGCGGTTTCTTCTCAGACCGACCGCTGTCTATAGACGTAATGATCTGGGAGTGCGTATTGACCTCGGCACCCCTGGAGTGTGTGAGTGTGTGTGTGTGTGTGAGAGTGTGTGTGTGAGAGTAATAAGAGAGTAACGATGAGGCAGAGCGAGAGGAAGCGAGAACAGGCTGGTCCTGTGTAGCTCGATGGGTACAACATGACATGACACTCTCAGTAGCAGGGCTTTGTTCCTCACTCGGGGTTTAAAAATGTATGGATGATATTAAAGGGGAAGTAAGTTTTTACTGCCCTGTAGCACAAAATAACCATAATATATCTGCGGGGGGGGTCGATAGGATACTTTCCGGCCCTGTACTCTGCTCAAAAACTCACCGCCTGTTGCAATTTCAATCTCTCCTCCCTCCACCTACTTGCCTTTTCAACTGCTCAGCGTTTTCAACTGCTCAGGATGGTGCTACAAATGGGCAACTGGCATCGCAAGACATTTTAGCGACAAAGGCTAAAAAGTCTCAGTCAGCAGTAGAGAAAAACAGAAGGGAAGGAGCGCTGCGTCGGACAACACATGGGAAGTCTTTGTAAATATACATTAAGATCCAGTCAAAACCAGGAGCTCCCAACAAAACAAATGTACAAGGGAGACAAAGTGCCTTGGACCATTGTGACTGAGGTCCAGGTCTGTTGGTTCTCTGCTGTTATTTGCTAGCTTACTCGTCTCTGTTGGAAATGCGACTTTATTGTTTGTGTCAATTACAGGTTGCTGTTATTCCAGGGGGCAGGAGGAGGGAGGGTGGAGGGTGAGGGCTGTGCCTAAGACAGATTTTTACTGCTTGTCGATAGAGGTCGCTAGGGGTCGTTAGAGGTCGGAGGTCAATAGAGGTCACAGATGACTTAATGCCCCTTTAAATAATATACTGTGTCCTAATATTAACAAATGAGGTGTTGGAAACTCTTGAATTTAAGTGGCTATAATAATATGTGGCCATAACTTAGACATGAAAATTGCTGTCGGTAGTCGGACTATACTGAAGCTGTGTATACACGGCTGTCACTGACCGGATGACGACAGCGGACTGAGAAATACGATGGAGTTGAACTCGTAATACATCAACACAATGTGAATGCACACTTTTCATGTCTTCGAGCGTCGAGGTCTCAGTAATTTCCAGACTTCAGTGTGGGGGTCACCTGCCAAACGTGGCTGGAGACCCCTGAGCGAAAAAGAGCCCCATGCAGAGGTCTGGGCAGAGGGAGGCTTGGCCCCACGACGAGGCAGGCCCGCTGCCAAGGTACACACACACACACACACACACACACACACACACACACACAGGCTGGCACAGAACAAGGCCCTGGCACTAAGCGGAGCAGGCTGTCTGTCTGTGGGTTTAGATCAGCCTCTCTCTTCTCTCTCTCTCTCCCCCCCTCCCATCCTCTCTGCTCTACTCTCCTCCTGCGGCGAAAAACTATTCGCCACACAGCAATGCCACCTCGAGAGAGAGAGAGAGAGAGAGAGAGAGAGAAAATTGAGAAAGAGAGTGATGGAGGCAGAGGGAGACCTGTCAGTTTGCTGGGCTCGGTTGGAGGAGATGAGGGATTTGGGGTTTCGGGGGAAGTGCAGGGGATTTGAACGCAGCCCCATGCAGGGTCCCTCTCAGATCTTTCAATCATGCTGCTGCTGACAGATTTCAACCGCTGCCTCATGCCGCCTCTGTTTAGAATATAAACCGACCCAGAAAATGTACTCAAATTTGATTTCCCACCCCCCCCCGCCACCCTGCTCACGATGCACACTTAAAATGCATGGAGAAAGTAGCTCTGCGCCTGGCGTGCCTCAAGAGACCTGTGGCTCAGGAATGGTAGCTAAATTTATACAGTGGAAATACTGTCTGTTATAGCAGTGTGCCAATTAAGGTCGGGCTTGCGAGGATGCTAGCACTAACAACGAGGGGAGACAACTTCCTCAGACTTCAAACGCTCTAATCCCGAAGATCTGCCCCCGAGGCCTCGCATACCAATCTGGTGACAAAACAAATGATTCGCAGCTTAAATCAATCCATTTTGCTCTCTGTTCACGTTTTGTATATCATCGCCCCCTTTTTTAAAAATGGATTACGTCAAGAAATTAGTAATTTATTAACTATTGTTAGCGCTCACGCAAAGACAAGATGTTCAGAAGGTGCATTCAACAACAGCATAATAGCTCTTGTAGGCTGATTGCAATTAGCAGCCTTCTTGCAATGGATGGGATAACACTCAAGGTTCATTACTATCATCAGAGAGAATTTATAAGGAGTAACTGACTGTGTACACATACCTTTATGTACTGTATGTACAGTGATGCTTGAAAGTTTGCGAACCCTACAGGGGATGGTCATTATTTCATATATTATAGAGGAATCACCTTCTAAAATCCTGATCTGAACCTCAAATCTTGAAGATGAATGAAGATGTCCGAAATGAAGAACATGCACAAATAAACGGGATATACTTTCACAGTTTATTTAACAATTTTAAAGTCAGATATCCCTGTCAGTAACTTGTGGCTCCTCCTCCAGTGGTGACTTGGAGTAAACCTGTAGCCACTGATCAGCCTCTTCCTGGAGGACATTTTGGCTCACAGGCATAGTTTTTTTTTCTTTCACCTGCATCGGTAACACCAAACTGACCAGGTTTCTCACCTGTATTTATGGGCGTGTCACACAAACTCCTCCCCAGAGATCTGACCTGTGATTGGTTAACTTCATACCCAATTATTGACCCACCTGATTCTACTTACCTGCTTGATTTAACTAATGCAAGAGCAGCTTCACTTATTTTTAAAACCTTTAAACTTCCATTTTACAACGTGCACAATTTCCCTCTAAAAAAAGAAATTGTTAAATGCAGATCCTTATTTCAGTTACACAAAGGTTCGTTCTGGATTAAATAAGGGTTGCATGGTAAAAAAAACATCCATAATTGCACAAGGAGCTCTCAAACCTTCAAGCATGACTGTATTTATGTGCTCATGTTCATTTTGATCAAGTGTTTTCACCAAGTAAAGTACGTAACACACCTTGCAGACTGGTTACTTTAAAGAGGCACTAAGTAATCTATGACCTCTACTGGCAACCAGTAGGAACTGCAACAACATCAAGAGGTCAGCCCTGCCTCCGAACCACCACATTTTCACAACAGAGATGAGTAAGCTAGCTAGTTAGCAGAAACGTCTTGAAAAGCAATCACTGTGTCTTTGGTATTGATCAGTAAACCCCATCAAACCCCTGCAGGTCATTTTTCATGCTGCAGTAAAAACCTTACGTAGTTCCCCTTTAACAAGGAGGCGGCGTTTTTTCCCCCAGTTTGTCAAATGATAGCCACAAAATCTGTGCTTGTGCAGATAATATATGCCTGCGTACACACCGTTACATCCATCCACGTCTGTGATTCTGCGTTTTACAATATTTACAACTTTAGCTCTGACATGGGGGGAATTGTTTCCTCCCCGCCGTCTTCGCCTTTTGATAACTAAATTGCTTTCTCCGAGTTCTCACGGCATTAGCTTGTCCTGACAACATTTTGAGCAGCAGCGGGGATTGCTGTGAGGCAACCGTGACATACATCATTCAGTAACTCTGTTAAAGGCCCGAAGAAGCCATCAAAGGAGGGAAATCGGATAACAGGCGGAAAGGTACATTCATCATTCACTCCTCAGACAAGGCGGATGACACCTGTGTTTATCCTTTGTTGTGATAAACGTTTTTTTTTCCTCAGTGATAGATGCACATTTTTTTTAAGCCATATGAGTGTGAAGATTTCAAAGGAGGTGAAAATTAGAGAGACAGGAAGTGAATTGGTGTCACGTGCAGATAAAACCAAACACAATTGGTGAAGGCAATATGGTGGTCGTCGTTTAAAGGTGAAAAAAGTCCTTGAACTGAACATCTCTAATTCGAACAGTTTCTCTGGAAAAATACCAGGATGTGTTATAATAGCATGTTTAGCCAGTGTGCCTTAGCAATGATGGTTCCAGTGGGACTGAAACAGCTAACCATGTCACCCTACATTCAGACTGGGCACTTTGCTTTATTTGATTGACTAGAAAATCAACTTTTGGCAGAATTGGCAGGACGACATGCAAACAGGTGCAACAAAAAAGGTGAGGTGTAGATTATATTTTATTATGTGTTTTTATTTTACCATGTTGCATTTGAATCCTTTTGCGCCAGTGTCTCCTTTGGGGAATGTAGCTTCTAGCTTTTTTGTTTTTGTGCAGGTGTCATTGATCAGTGTTATTGGTAACAAATACTCAATGGACATTTTTCACAGTGTAAATACTAGCTGGAGGGCACCTGGATTCAGGCTCTTCACCTCAGTTTGTGTTGCCTGGAGCGAAGTTGTGTCCATCTTGCTCTTTTTGCATCTGCCCTTGGCTTTAGTTAGGGTTAGTACAGCACATGACACACATTGTGAATATCCTGGCTAACAAAAATACAAAATAGATGTTTAAAGTTGGGAAGGGAATCTATGAGTGGGAGTGGCTTCTCCAGTTGCTGACAGGTTTAAGGGTGAGGACTGACATTCAGTTAAAAGAGTCCCTCAACCAGTTTAATGCTTTTTGTTTGAACTTTCAATATTCCATATTTTGTCACTGAGTTGAGTGATTATCACGCTTTAGCTTTCTCCTGGAATTAATAAATTCAGTGTTTTCACACCAAAGTGAACATCCCGGTTACATTAATATGGTGGGAATGAATGAATGAAATGAGGTATATGCCTGAGGTATTTTTCTGAAATCTCATGATAGCATGTTAATGAATGATATTCAAACACTCTTATTCCTCGGCGCTTTTACAGTTGCGCTCCTTTCCAGCAGTTGCTTGTAATGTTGGTGATTTTGTTTGTTGTACTCTTGCGCTCCTTCTGAATTGTTGTGGGTGGAGCGTCAGCTATTTTTAATTTTTTTTTGTATTTTGTACCTTGCCTTTGTATTGTGTACATTCTTGTGATACTGTTATGCTGCTGCAACCCCAGAATTTCCCCCCGGGGATCAATAAAGTATCTCTCTATCTATCTATCTATCTATCCATCTATCCATCTATCCATCTATCCATCCATCCATCCATCCATCCATCTATCTATCTATCTAGTCACGCGAATAAGAGAGGATACCTCTGCTGAGGATCCTTCTGGTGAGCACACAGGCAGAATGGGAACAGGCTAATCAATGAAAGTGATAAATTAACTGGACAAGCAACCATGCAGACGGCTGACCGGCAGAGCAGCTTTGTAAGGATAGGAAACATTTGAAGATGTCATTGAAATACAAAGATTCATTCACCTCCACAACATCTGTGGTTTTTACCCCCACATGAACGTGATTTGAAATACAAACTATAAGAACATGAACTAAACCATTGCCCCAAGTTACGAGAACGGGTAACTATTCATTTCATAACCTATTTCAGTAAGGTGGTTATTGCTTCATATAGAATTTGATTTCATACTATGTGCAACGCCATATCAAAGCTCTTCCCCACATTAGCCCTGCAGGGTAGGACTTTTCAATAGTGTTATTCTGTGGCTTCGGGGGCCGACAACACCACTGATCATATGAAGGTATTCTTGTAGCGAAACACCTGAGAACTGATCACCGATACCAGATAACTGTGTTCAAAATGATCAGAGAAAGAGGAGGGTGTACTTTGTGTTTCTGCATACACTCTTGACTACAATACTGAACCGTCACCCTTTTGCACAACCCACCGTCTCAACTGTCTCCAACTGTCCATTGTTGCTACCAGCCTTAACACTACACTTTACCTTGAAATTTGCTGGATCGCTTCACGCTACAAAGGAAGATTGCATCCCAGAGAAACAGGAACCATTTTCCTTTGCAGGTAATACACAACTTTACACCAGTTTCACCGTCCTGACTGCACCGTTTCACTGAGGTTGTGCGGTTGTATGTGGAGGTGTGGCGAGTGAGCATGCGTTGTGCAGCAGTGTTCATGTTCACAGATGATTGCCTCTTTGTTTTTGCGCCCCCGTCACCGCTGATGACTTATTGATTGCCGTATTCACAGTTGAAACCTATAAAAACTGACAAAGCCTCTTTCTGGAAACCTTCCAGGGTCATAAGCTTTCGTAATTACAAAGCATCTGGGGCAACACGGATTGTCTTAACTTTAATTCAATTACAGAGGTCGAATCGGAAGAAGAGGTGCCGTGAACATATGTGAAACTCCCTTTGTAGTCAAATCAATGCCTCTTGATGGGAGTGCTCCTGTTCTTCTGAGGTACATTGTCTGTTTTCTCAGTCTCATCAAGCTTTCATTCTTGTCCCGCCTGTCTTCGCGTCAATAAACCAATATTAGAAAAATTGTGGAAACAAAAAGAACAAAATCGTTTTTTTTTCTTCTCCTCACTTTGTCATTTTCCTTCTGGGCTTGGAGAGAGGTGACGTGGCGGAAGGTCTGGTAGGTGAAGGGTTGACGTGTCATTACTACCACAGTACCCAGTACTGAGGAATTAGTCCTGAGGTAGAGTAGGTAACTCCAACATGAATTCTTTTTCTTTTTTATTGGTTCCTCTCTTTGTTTCTCCTCCCATTTCTCCTCCTACATACTGTTCATGTAGATGACATTTTGTGTTTTTATGCATTTATGAAACTGTTAATTTAAAAACAATAAAAATAATTGATCACAAAAAACAAGTAAACATGTTGTCCCCCACGATCGATGCAGAGGCCCTTTGGTTCAGTCAGTAACAAGATCCATCATCCCTCCAATGGGACCATCTCCAGGTTTCATCAAAATTGGACCAGTGGTGTCTGAGATATCATGGTGCATATCATCCAACTGCTTGGTGAAGACCGGAGTGATGTGTCGACACAATTTCCCTCTTCAACACATCTGTCAAGCAAACAGACTCACCACTAATTGTCACTGACAGTAAATAGACAGATAACAGTTTAATGAATTAACATCAGCTGTCTCACGCTGGACAAACCTGAACGCGCGCGATGAGAAAAATATTAGCTGCGAGTCGGCTCTGACACCGACGTGCAGACAAAATACCTGCCCATCTGCCACGGCTGATAACAGACAGATAAGGAGGCGGCGCTCTCACAACAAATTAACGTGGGCAGGATGTATTATTCCTTCCTCTGTCAAAGAGTTATCGTCGTCAACAAACTGCTTAGCACCTTCGTTAGAGGCGCATATGCTTGATTACATTTTGGATATCCACAAATACAACCTGCGCTAACACCTACGGAGTACCAGATGTCTGAAGAGGCGCTAATAAGGCTCTCTTTCAGCATTTATTTGGCAAAGCTATAAATACTTGCTGGAGCTACAGGAGGACAGTTGAGGGCTTCACTACCTGTCACGTCAAGTTACATCTGTTTCCCGCCGAAGGTTGATAGAAGTCCCATTAACACCATTCTCTACGATGAGCAGGACACATCGTGTGATTGATACCGTGATCAAAATGTGTCTTCACATGGTTAAACAGTGTTAGATTCACAAAGTGGAATAAACGTGAAAGTTTGAATGCGACTTGATGCTTTGACACCAGTATGTAGTTTGTAAAGAACGAAGAAGCTGGTGATGTAGCCAGTGCTGGAAGTCGCACGTTTTCACTTTCATGTTCAGGCTGGCATGTTAAGGATTCAGGATGATGGGGGGGTGTAAATGAAGCAGGAATCACTTTGAAGATTACACCTGCATTGTCTGAAGAGAAACACGTGGATGAGACGATCTTGACAGGGAGACGTACTGCGGCTTTTCTTGACTATCAACCAACTAGTCAAAATCCACCGGAGAGACGGAACAAGTTTTTTTTTTTCCCCTTTTGGCAGCCGTGAGTGCTTTTGTTGGAGAGCCTGTGACAAACTCAGGAGTACTTAAGCGCCACTTTATCCTCCCTTTTTTTACACGTGGAGATTCCAGCTGCTGTGGGGAGCTCCTGTCTAGAGACGAGATCATTCATCAATTATCTGCAGGCCTTTTCAGTAAAATACTCAAGAAGAAGAACGCCTCATATCCAGGAAAAAATGAATAGAGTTGAAGAGAACTTTTAGAGTACTTGAGGCGTTTTTCTCATCCCATCATGGCAGAGGTAGATTTACCTAACAACCTGCCAATAAAGTATATAATTTAACCACATTTAAACACTTTCAGACTGTGTGTGTGGTCAAAACCAACAAATAAAATTTAATTTCATATATGCTCTGGCTCAGGATAAGAATAATGTTCTCCATGATGATTTGAAAATAAATGTAGATGTGTTAAAATGTTTTTTATTGACTAGGAACAATACTGGGGCCTGATTGGCTGACCACACCAGACGCTCAAATGAGACAAACCTGCTGAGTGGAGGCTTTTCAGGGGGTCTGTCCCTTCAAATGCTGCACACTTTGCACACATTTTTGTTTTTTTGTGGGGAGGCAATCAAGACCAAGTCCAGTTGCATTGACTGGAGTTAGTCCAAAACTTCCTGGAGAAAAGGGTTAAAAATCACGTTTTAACAATGTCTCCATTAACTATCTTTGATCATATATGTATAGTATATAAATAGAGAAACATTTTAAGGCCCCTTTGACTTACTCTGTATAGTTTGAATCTTGACACATATTTCACACAGCAATTATACCTGACAAAGTACTTAGAAACTCAAAAATTCCAATTATTTCTTTTCTATTTAATATATGTAATAACTTTCAAATGACGCCCTACTACCCTCCACGCGACTTCATTAAATCCTCGTTTGGGTCTAATTTCCCCGATGCCACGTGTAATTGATGATGACGATGTACCTTAAGTGGCTGTCAGTACAGCGTCTATACACTTTGGCCCCCCAAACCCTCTTTCATTTCCTCTGTCGGTGACACTCATGCATCACGCCAACTCTCTACGACGTAGCCCGAGCAGACGGGAAGAACAGGTCAAGGTTTTCAATTTCTGCACAGCTCCATCTAAGCTTCGCTGCATCACCCCACCCCTGGGAGGTCTTGAGGGATGTCTCAGTGTTACACCTTAGCAGGCCCAGAATGCAATTCTTTTCACAAAATCCATTAAAGGACAGCGTTCCCTCCTGCCTCCCTCCCCTCCACTGTCTCTTCTGCTGTTGTGCCTTGTTCCTTGTGGGTAAAATAAGATTTGAAAACGAAAAAGATTTACTGCTACCTCAAATCTATTCTTCTCTCATTTGTTGTCTCAAACCCCATTTCCCCACGTCATCTTGTAACACCACAACCCATAGCACTCTGGAGGCTTTGTTTTGTTGTGTCACAAATCTCGTAGCAGCCACGTCTGGTGCCACCATAGAGATCTAGTGCTAGCCAAATAATGGCTAAATATATAACAACCAGGCAAGGAAATGAGATATCTGAAAAAGATTGTTGTGTGGATATAGGTCAACTCAGTAATGTTATAAGTCTGGTGGAAGTAGATTTATTTACAAATTTAAGTTCAGGTGATACAGGAAACTATTTTGTCTTGTCTTTAGCCCCTCTGGTCCAACTTTTTTTGAGTTGTGGTTGGAGAAGAGTCAGCTCAGCAACGTTAGCTAGCTAACTAGCCCACAGGCTAATTTAGCAAAGCAACCAATGATAATGTTTATGCTAGTTTCTACGAGATAAGTTCGCTAATGTGCAAATCAGATATGTTTACAACAAGGCTTACAAAGTCTCACAAAGCAAGATTAGCGGGTTAGCGAGCTAGCTTTGGGCTTAACCCTGGCTTTTCGGCTCGCTTTTAAGCGGGGTACATCGCCATGATAACTTAACCTGCTTAAGTTAACCTGCTACGGAGAAGAGAACTCTACTTTATATTTTGACAATTTCAAATTTCCTTTCTCGATTAAGCCTGGCAGTAGGACATTGAACACAACACATAGACTGTTGATAGTCTATCATGTTTGGATTTCACCCGAATCAAAACCTCTTGACTATATGTGTCACACACTGCTGAGAAGCTGAGTTTTTGCCCTTTTCCGAATCCTCTGCCAGTGTCTCTTAAATAAAAGTCTGTATTTTTTGGAGGGCGTTCAATTTCCATTCTGTTCCATCCTGATACTTTCAGCAACAGCGCAAGGTAATTGATCAGTGATTCAATTTGATTTTCTGCTGTAATAGAATTGCAAAGGAGTCATCCAGCTTAAAACCTCCACGGGGTCTTCATTCAAGCCTCTAGCATAAACAGGCAAGTGTCTGACCCAATCAACCCCTCCTTTTTGATCAACACTGGGTGGCTCCTGTCTATTTGGCTTCGACTCTGGGGGTGGAAATGTATTGTTGTATTGTTTTGACCTTGAGAAATTTCATTAGCTTCTGAATTTCGGGCTGCAATAGAGAAGAGCTAATTGAGACCGAAATGAACGAAATGAAATTCTGGTGTCGAGTATGTAGAGTAAACACTGTGCTTAGTTCACTGACATCAGGAAACATGATTTTTCAGACAGTTACCTCTCGTCGCCTAGCGCAGCTTTAATTTCAGTAGTATTCCCCTTAAACTTCTTTCCTCCCTCACCCCGTCATCATCATCCCCCCCCCTTTGACTCTTTTGTTCTACTTACATTCCTCCATCGGCCCATATTTCCATCTCATCCTCTTCCCCCTTCTCTTTCGCTCATCCGTGAGGCTAAGACAGAAGCACAGCTGGGAGAATGCCACGCTGTCAGCACAGCGGCAAAAACATTACTTTCATTAGGCCCCATTATATCACCACAGACAGCCTTGTTAAAATGTGATTTACTAATTCTCTCTTAATACTCATTTCCACCCGGCTGTCCCAGAAGGATTTTTAACACGTCATTTATTGAGATGTGGAAGAAAACACGCTCAAAGTTGATTAGCAAAAGTAAACAGAGAGAGATAACAGAGGGAGAGATAGGGGGGGAGGGAGGAAGATGGAGGAAGAGGGAGGTAGAGTCTCCTCATCAATCACACATCCGTGGGCAGCCATATCTGATTGAGACGTCAATGCCAGAGAGATGAAACCCCAATCCCTCAATTTTGCTTGAATTTCGTTACCATGGTTACCGAATAACCTGTTTCCAGCGACGTGTGCATCGGTTAGTGTTCGTGAACGCGTACACATGAAAAGTAATCATCACTTGAATCATCCTTCAGTAAAACAGTGGGGACAAGATGTCAGGATAATTCATCATTTCCTAGATGACATAACCAGATGCTTTGGTATGTGAGGTAGCAGGGGAATGTGTTTTACCTGAGTCTGGTGCCTATTCCAAGTCCAAGTGTTCTCAAGACTGGACTCAAAATGGTAAATGGCTGCATTTATATAGTGCTTTTATCCAAAGCGCTTTACATTACTTTGCCTCTCATTCACCCATTCACTCACACACCGATGGCAGTGAGCTACCATGCGAGGTGCTGGCCTGACCATCGGGAGCAATTTGGGGTTCAGTGTCTTGCCCAAGGACACTTCCACATGTGGATAGGAGGAGCCGGGGATCGAACCGCCAACCTTGTGATCAACTACAACAGCCCTGTGGTACTGTATTTAAAAAAGTCTAAATGCACCAAGTTTTTTTTTTCCACATAGGCTAGTGGAACCATAAGATGATTGAACCCATATGACATATGATCATCATAAACCAAATCACCTCCATCACCATGGATTACTTCTTTAAATCTATTACCTATATCTTTACCTGTTCCAGGTTTTAGGATGCTTCCTGTGGATCTTCCTTTTTTTTGCAAGCCATCCTGTGTTTACGCGTCGAATCGAATACGTCTGCACCGTCCCGCCTACGAAGCAGACAGTAGCCTGCTGTGTGTAAAGAACCTCTCTTTCTGGATGGCTGCCTATTGAAGTGGGACAAGCCAACACCCCCCAGTAGCACCAAATAGGTTTGGACCACAGCCACGGCAAAGCACATCTCTGTGTCTACAGGAGTCTGTTTTAACGGAGCATTGTTACTGCTATTTTTACTGAGTTTTTACCCTAAACTGGCACGCATTCTTTCCGTGGCATTTTTGTCATCATCTGCACAAAACATGGAAAGTAAAAAAAAAAAAAAATACATGAATCTTTCTTGAGGCAGTTTTTGTTGTTGTTTTGTTTTTGTTGATAAGAGGAAAAGAGGACCTCACTTGCGGTGCGTTGAAATCGTGTCAGGTAGATCTTGTCCAAGTAGTAATGGTGCTGATGCTGCAAGGGGAAAATGCATGTAATTTTGTTTGCAATTATTGTACCTTGTTTCTCGACAAGAACATTACTGTAGCTACATCGCTAAAAGGTAAATGTAATGTTTTCATCGTAATCCAGCATCGGTGCGTTGGCGGTAAATCACTGAGATGATTATATTGTTGACTCATCTGTGCCATTTATGAAGCAGAATCAAGGTAATGGCTTTGAGGATCCCCCCCGCTGCTGCTGCTACTACTAAAAGAAAAACAAGCTTGCTGTTTTTTTTTCTGTGATTCAACAGCTATTACTTATCCTTCCCTCTGAAGAGAGACCAAAAGATAAACATAAGACTGCATTCCACTGGTCCATAAAAAGAAAAACTTGTTGTTGTCATGTGGGGAGAAATGATTGCATCCTCAGTGGTTGCGCCAGTTTCATTGGTGCAGATTTAATCCACATCCCCCTCCGGTTGGCTCGAGGGCCCAGTGTGAGACGCCTGCCTCCGCCTGCTGCTGTCGGATGATTT
This sequence comes from Hoplostethus atlanticus, assembly GCA_034670405.1. NCBI lineage: Eukaryota > Metazoa > Chordata > Actinopteri > Trachichthyiformes > Trachichthyidae > Hoplostethus > Hoplostethus atlanticus. Next base: position 2,773,118 of record JAXDDX010000029.1, read on the forward strand.
GAAACTCGACTGAAGTATCGCGTGTGTGTGTGTCTTCACATGGAGATGGGCACAGTGGCGCAAGACGACAATTATCCCTGTCCGACTCAGCCGTCAGACTCGGGAGTATCACAAAGCAATTTTAAAAAGAGCTGTGTGTGTGTGTGTGTGTGTGTCGCTGTCCTGCTGTTATGAAAAATGGAGTAAAATACAGCACAGCCTCCTTTAATAAAAGTGGAACTGAAAGTATAATCGCCACTCGTATCTCTGCTCTAACGATGCCGATTCGGCCCTGAATGCACCGTGGACTTTCCCGTGTCTTTTCATATTTATTACAGTTGTCGGATTATTTTTTTTTACTCCCAGGAACGACACGTTACTGACAGATCATCACCTGGATGCCTGACACTCTCTTCATCATGACCCGAGAGACAGTATTACTTACATCTCTGCTCTAACGATGGTTGGTTTGGTCTAGCAGTGTCACGTCAACCATGAAGAGAAGCTGACTGCACTGTAGACGTTTTCCTGTGACATTTTATATTTATCACTGTTGTTTGGTTATTTTTTATTCAGCGGTAATGGTTGATCAATCCATGACAGAACATACCTGGATTTCTGATGCTCTCTTCGCCGTCAGAATCAGCCCCACTGATGAAGGCATCGCCGGTGTGTCTTCCCGTCAGCCACCAACAGGAACCGACTTGCACCGTAAACTGCTGTGTGGTTATCTGTTAGGCACGATGGGTAATATAGTTATTGCAGATTCTCGGGAAAGTACACCTGGATTTCTTCACCGTGAGCACCGTGAGGTAAAAACCAACTCTAATTTGGTCTCATGGCCTTTCCACGAACAGAAACTGACTTCTGAACAGATGCTCCCTGTCTTTCTCTATTTATTTCTGTTGTTTTGAGATTTTTATTTTAGTCGGTGATATTCTCCTGAGGGAACGTCCCTGGATTTCTGATGCTCACGACAACAATCAAGAGGTAAAACTTCATGATTAATCCATCTGCTCTCATTACAGTGATTTGGCACCAGCCACATGTCACATCAAGCATGAGACCGACTGCAAAATAGACTCTTCTATGTAGTTTTATACTGATTTATGTCAGTGGGATATTTTTGAGTGATCTATTCCTGACAGAACATACCTGGTATCAGAGTATCAGAGTATCAGAGCCTGGTCCTAATGAGGAAGACATGACTTGCATCTCTGCCCAGCAATGTCACATCAACCTTGAACAGAAACTGACTAACCGTAGACTTTCCCGTGACTTTCCCATCTGTTCTTTGGTTATTTTTGTATTAGTTGCAATGAATGATACATTCTTGGTAGGTAGCTGATGCCACCACCGTCCGTGGTCATGGATGACGGCCGGAGAAGCTCTGTCTGTTAAGCCTCACATAGCAGACTCCCTGCGACAGACAGAGACACAAGCAGGACTGGAGAGCTCACGGGCCGGCAGGACACTTTATTTGTTCACACAACAACATAAAACTCGCCGGTCTTGACCGCTGCTTTCCGGCATCATCTGGGCCATCCGGTTATTTGTTATCTGCCATGAATGATGTATTCATGATTGCTGATATCAGGCTTTCTGAGGCTCTCTGCACTGAGAGAACCAGCTCTAATGATGAAGACATCACTTGAGTGTTTCTTCTGCAGTCTGTGTCTACTCATGCCTTTGGATTTTTACTACTGCTGCAGTGAATCATATCTTAATGGCCGATCCCTGACTTGATTTCCTGGATTTCTGTTACTCTCTTCACCATAACCAGTCATAAGTATCAGAACTGAACCTGACGATGAAGACATCCCTTCTCCCTCTCCCTCTTCCTCTCCCTCACATCAGCCATGTACACTGACTGACTGTACCATGTGGTTGTATAGTCATTAATGCTCTTGGTGTATTTGTCATTCCTGATAGTACATCCTTATATTTCAGTCAAGCTCAGTGATGAAGACATCACGAGTGTGTCTCGGCTCTAATTGGGCTGCTTTACTTCCAGTCATGTGTGAGCAGAGCAGATGGGTAACAGGTATGCTCTCTCATGGATCCTGTTCATTAGCGCTGTAAACAGCCTAGCTATAGAAGGAAACATACAGCAGAGCCCATGGGCTGTGCTATGAATGCCATCTTTCCTTTTCGTTGATTTCCCTTCAGACCTGTTCGATGGTTTGGATTTTAACCAGTCTTGGAGGACTAGCTTGGTCGGGTTTACCACAGCAAGACAAATCAGATCATTTTAGGTAAGTTGTAAATCACAAAAAGGTATCTGCATTCTGTTTTTCCAGTGATTGTCGAAGCTTTTTTGCAGTTATTGTATTGACAGTCAAATTGTAGCTCACACATCTGGTACACTATGCAGGTTACAGCAAACAATAAGAATTATTTGCAAATGTAATCTCACCCAGGTCTAGTTTCCTGTGGCGTTGGTGCTCTGGGATCGCCACCTCGTTAGTCGGAGCGAGGTTCACCTATGAAAACCTGCTGAGGTAAATGAAGCCTTGCTGGCAACCATCCGTTCATGCCCTCCCACACAAAGAAGACAACTGTTTGTCTTTCTCCTTCAGTTTTAGTTCAAATCCTTTCTTTTGTGTTTGTCTTTCCTATTGGATGAACATAACGAGCAACTACAGAGGTTAGAAACACCCTCTTGTGTCTTGCAATAGACGATGGGCAACCCATGGATGCCTGTCACCCGACCTAAAGTTGTTTTATTTTAGCTAGCTGTTTCAGTGACACTTTAGTTGGTTCTCTTTTCAGTGACTATTTTATTATTTTATATATTTGTACGTTTTACCTGAAAAACCTGAAACTGAAAGGTTTTCTATCCTTTCTATCTTGATTCTTCCCAGAGTTCATATGAAACCTGGTACCAATGGATGCAACCAATGAGCTGAACTGAAACCCTCCCCATGCCAGTAGGAACAGTTTCCCAGATTACTCCACTTCATCAACACAGCGCTCCATCCTTTTACTATTCCTTGGGGTGAGATGTTACTGCCATACCTCTCAGGCTTCATTCACCCTGCAGATGAAAGTGTCCCACATCCCCTCACATGTGACACGGATTTGATGTTTTCTAATGAACATCAAAGAGGTTCAATTCAATCTGGACCACATGGATATGTGGTACGAGATTGGATGCCTGAGGCATGTGGCCAACGTACGACTTTCACTTGAATGCTCAAATTAGGATTTGCCATGACAATAAGTAAACCTAAACGTCATTCACTTGAGACAATGGTCATATTTTGGTACACGGCGGTTTGGATGAGCCGGCGTTAGCATGGAGAACAACGAGACACGACAATGGAAAGAAAGCAAAATTGCCCACTTGACCTTGGTATTTGGGGAGGCGACTCAATTCAGTCAAAACTCAAGGCATCATCAAAATACGTTAGAAACAAGGCGGAGAAGTGTCGCAGTTCATATTGGTATCAGATATGGGTTACATCCTGGAATAGATATGAACAGTCACTCCAAACAATTCAGACCTGAGCATGTGCGGTGTGACTGTAGCCTCAAGACTGCGTCGTGACGGATGGTGATTTCCTTTCCCTACTCTGCTCCAAATCAAACTGAGGCGGGAGTGAACAGGATGGTAACTGTCTGTGTGATCAGATTCTCCTATACCTCTGGGAAGTCTCTGCTCTTTCATTCTTCCTCTCTCTCTCTCTCTCTCTCTGACACTGATGGAGATGGAGGGTATTGACAGCGTCCCTCCAAAGAAAGTCGTTGTAAGTAATGGCCATGGATTGCCGGAGCGTGTTGAACACCGAAAGACAATAGATTACATTACCGTATACAGGAGCGAAGGCCAGCTCCGAGCCAGCTCATCAATGGACTGGGACTATAAACGACGACGGCTCGGGGGAAGGTGCAGGGACAGGAGATGGACGGGGGTCATCACTGGCGGCGCCTTGTGGCAAAAGATCCGGTAATTTCCCAGACAGTAAGATTGTCGCTCTGTCTTACCTTGTCAACCGCGACAATTTCAAGGTGGAGTGACAAGGAGAAGTTGCCGTTGTGGAGGTCTTCCTTCAGAGTATTTATGACACCGTGAACTCAGGATCATTTATAGTAATGGGGTGATCCATTTTACATCAGAGTAGTTTGATTCTGCTTCACTAAGTAACTATAATACTATAATAATCTATTGACCCATATTATGATTGATTGATATAATTACTGTAAACAAAGGAGACCATGGTTGAGATCACTGGTAGCCTGGAGTGTTTTTTTAAATGAACACCACCATTTCCCATAAACCCCGCTGCTTCCTGACGAACATTTTCGCTTTTGTTTTACATGTCGTTATTTATTTTTTTCCATCTGCCATCTCATTCCTTCCGCCATCTGCCATTGCGAGAAACGTTGAAAGCTTCATCTCTGTTTACGCTGGAAGAACAGCGCCCTCTTCCTGTCTCGGGCCATAAAGCAGTCCGGCAGATTTCCTGCAAAATCAAACCTTGGTGGCACACGATGTGAAATGCAGTGTAGAGGCCGGTAGAGGCTGGCCGATCTTTCTCGCCGCTGGTCTTGATTGTTTACAGTAAAGTCTCAAAATGTATATGTAATGATTTATTGATGTTAAAATGCTACAAGCAACCAAATCAACTATCGCCCATCATGTGCCTGCTTTTCCAGTAGGGTCACGTTTTGCTGCACCTGGCTTCTCCTCCTTTATCTCTACTGACTGCAGCTTCCCCTGTTTTGATACCAGCATATTGACAGCTAAGACAACCTGCTAAAGTAAAGATTTTGTAGGTCTCCAACACGTTTGGATGCTGTGGTGTTGTGTGATTTACAGATCATCAAGAAAATGAAGCATATGGAGGTACATTAATAAAAATATGTCTGTCTGTCTGTATAAACTACATGCTTAACAGTTTGGGATTTACTTCCATTTGTGTGGCCTCATATTAGCAACACATGTATTTGCCCAGTGAAATTCATCCCTGGACGTTCATCTCTCCTCACACCCTTGTAATTGACTCACAGTGTAACACAGCGCCGCGTGATTTTTACAATATATTTTATTTGATTTTTTTCTTACAAAACAATTCCCTCATAAACCAGAACACACAAAATGCATAAAGAAAACTGTACAGTCGGTTTCATCATGTCCGGATGTGTTAATCTAAACATGAACGATGTTATCTACAACAGTGGTTCCTATCAAATGTCTACCACACCAAGCGGTTCAGCTCTGCAGCCCCGTTCTCCAGGAGTTAAAGGAGAGGTTTACAGAAATAGTAATGTGACATTAAAAAGGTAGATTCAAACAAACAACATGAGCTGGCCAATAGTAATAGTTATATCAGCAAGCGCAGGTGCATTCTCTTTGTTCTTGCTCTCCTTGGCTCTAGTAGCGATGTCATACTGCTGAATCGACCTTAAGAGATAAGCTGACAGACGTGACGATGAGAGGGCAGGAAAGTGATCGTTTCACAAGTAAACTGTGTGTGACCGCGTGAGATCGAACGGGGGTCTGAATGACGACTGTGTTGCTGAAGATCTATTTTCATTACATGCATGTCTCGGTGTGGGGGCTCTCACGTGGAGAAACGTTGGGATAGGATGGGCAACTTTGGGAAGCAACAGAGCCTGAATCCTTAAACAGTGAGATGCAAATTGTTCTCCGTTGCTACAGGAAGATAATTGGGCTACAAATTGGACAGATCGCTTAAATTTCCCTTCACAGAACACGAACGTATGTTGGATATTTATTTATTTTATTATTTTATTATTTTATTTCTCTCCTCAGTGCAACAGTGGTCTAGGAAACATTATCAACATCATTATGTCTTTTGCCTTCATAAAATTTCATCTCCAGGGCTTTTCATGCCAGAACTGTTTCAAGGCCGATTAGCAGCAAAATACCTAAATCACAAACAAGAACGACAAATCGGTTTCACTCTGCGTGTACTGTACTTTTTTTTTTCTTCTTTTCTTTACACAGCTTGGTTTCTACCCTACACATCGCATCGGGGGGAAGTTACAGGCACAACTACGTATCAGGAGACGATGAAAGATGTTTCATTTGGGGTGCATGAGCAGACACTCCATAAAGACTCCTTCTTTACAGTGGTACGGGAGATAAGGAAAGTGGGATTTTCTGCCTCACAGTACATGTTCCTCACAATACGCTAAAGGTGGTCTGCAGAGGGCTCGAGGGCTTCGGAGATAATAGTTCATGCTCTCGGCGACTTTACTCCGTCCTAACAACATGTTTAACCCAAAATGGTCAACAACTGCACAATCCCAAAGGCTGAGAGCATTTGTGAAATGATCCCTACAGGCGTAAGATCCTTTGCAAATTCAAAATCCAACATGAAAAAACTTAAAATAAGTTTGATTTCTCTTGCATTTCAATTGCAGCTTTTGTTTTTAGTTGCTTGACAAGAATAAAATTTAACTCACAGTGAGGGAGAATATAAATTTAGCTAGATGTAAGAACAAATTGATTGACAGTTAGCTTCCCATATACTTTAAAATGTCAAACATCTACCCTCTATGGTAGATGGACATTCATCGTTTTAGATTTGCGGATGACGGGCACAGCGCAAAAAAAACATGGGAAAGCAGAGAAGCAAAAGCCAAACTGCCCCACAGTAGTCACATGGTGACCTCGATACAGCTCACAGGGAGGGAAGCAGCTCGTTGCCCTAAGACTGATGCATGATGACTCCGAGGAGGAGGGGGAGCAAACTTCTTGCCAAAAGGTTAATATTCACACGCTGACCTCAGTGCAGCTGTCCAGAGGCAGGAAGGCCAGGGACGTGCCGGGATCGCCATAAATTCTGCTAACCTTATTACGACTGCCAGGAAGCAGCGGAGCCATCGTGTTGCACGTTGATCATCATGATGATGATAAGTGCAACTGCCAATCGCAAATTGCAGAGGTGATATATTTCCCTCAGAGAGAAAGTATTTCTTATTTTGATGGACCAAGAGTGTTAGCTGAGTTTCCTGAACATAAGGAATGTATTTCATGACTTACAAGTAAATATTAGTATATGTTGGATACGTGCACGTGGCCGTTTCTGCTTTCTATCCTAGACTGGAGTTGATTGGACTGTTACAGATGAAGGTAGTGGCATCATGTTAGGAGCAACGTTGGATGGATTTCTATATGGCAAGCACAGTTTGCTTACCTCGGAGTTTGATCTTCATGCACGCCCTGTCTGGGATGATGTTGCAAATGCTCCCAGCCAATCAGATCGTGGGAATTGATGTCGCTGTGACACGGGCTCAACATGTGGGTCAGTGCAAAGCCTGAGTCATTGCCCTGAGGGGAATCTGCAAAGTGGCATTTTCAGGCTTCAGAGCTCAGAGGTAATGTGAGAGACGGGAGGGGAGGGGGCGCAAATTGGTCCATTTCAGGAGCCTATAAGATGCACAGGTCATTTCTGGTTGGGTTTTCTACGCAATCAAAACATCCATAGTCCACGGCGGATGGACAGACGACTGGGCTCTTTGGAACGACACTGTAAATAGGGGGGGGGTTACACATGTGCATAAGGCCAACCTCTGCTGGCGTGGGGGGAGAATGAAAGCGTTTAGAGGGAGAGAATACAGTACAATACCGTGACAGAAAGACAGATGAGCTTCGTAGCATTTTAAAAGGACTGAAAACACACAGACACTAAAAAGGCAGACGGACAGACGGACGGTTCTGTGGTGACTATATGCAGCACTGGGTGGAAAAACGACAAACATTGTTGAGAGAAACTGAAAATGAAAAGCTTTACTCTAAAAAAAGTGAGCATTGTGCATAGTTCATAGTTGACGGATAACCCCTCTCCTGGTACCTATTTGCTGTGATAACATGGAAGGAAGTGCAATAATGTACAATTCTGTATAGTTAAGTGCACATAGATCACTGTTGCACTGAACGGCATTGACACTTTCTCCCAGTAGAAATATCACAACAGGGTTTCTTAATATTTTCTCTATTTTCTCTCTATTTTTAAGTGTACTTTTGTTACAATAAACCCAGGCGTGTATTCCTCTCGCTCAGTCCCAGGGTTGAGTCCACATAAATCTTAATAATAAGTATTTTGGCCTGATCTTTCTCTCTCTCTCTTCTTCGTCATTTATTTCTTTCCCTTATCCTCCTTCCCTCTCTCTCTCTTTTTCTCTCTCTCTCTCTCTCTCCTCTCTCTCTCTCTCTCATACCTCCCCGACCCAGACGATTGTGTTCCCTCTCTTGATGTCTGACACCTCGCAGTGCGGCGTGCTCTGTTTGCCGTTCAGGATGAAGAGGGACTCGGCGGACGGCGTCACCAGGTACTGTCCGAACAACCCGCTGGAGACCACCACCCTGTTGGGGCCCCCCCAGGGCCAGGCTTGGGGGGCCAGGGGCTCCTTGAGGCTCCGGAGAACCTCGGTGCGGCCCGAGGACAGATCAGAGAAGAGCAGGTCCGTGCCTGAGCCCGACGTGGCCACCACCACGTGCTGGTTTGACTCTGTGAAGGACGGCTGGAAGACCAGATCGGAGACAACTAGCGGGTTGTCCACTTCCTGGTTCAGACCCAGCATCCCCTGGAACGACACAGTCTGAACGACGAGCTTTGAAACCTGCTGGTCGGGGGTCACGATGTAGCGGCCGTCCGGCGACACGTACGGCTGGCCCGTGATGTTCAGGTTCAGGCCGATCACGGCGTCCGTCACGCTGTCGATGAGGAGCTGGGGCGGGGCTTGGAGGCGGCTCTTGCTCTGGCACTGGACGAAGTAGAAGCCGCTCAGGTGGGTGTAGGCCATGCTCACCGGGACGCAGCTGTGGTTCTTCAGGCTGATGGTCTTGACGCGGTGGAAGGTCTCCAGGTCGATCTTATGGACCGCTGGTTCGTTTTTGAGGAAGACGAAGGCGAACCTGAGGTGACAAAGTTCAAGGGAAAAGGTTAATCGCCTTTCCAGCTCCTCGGGAGGTGATTAATACTCCTCCAGACTCTCATTACAATTCTCATTTGCACTTTTCTCCTTCGCTTCGGAGGGACGGCCGTGATGGGTGAGCAACAAGGATGTCTGCGCTTTAAGGTCAATTGTGTCTGCATGTGTGTGTGTGTGTGTGTGTGCGTGTGTGTGTGTGTGTGCTTTTGTACCTCACGTGAGTGATGATGAGGTTGGTTGGAGGAATGAAGAAGTCGTCAACCCTCTGGAATGTGGTGCGGATGGCGTGGTGCACTTCTCCGACGCTGGCTTGGGGAATTACCTGTACAGACAGAGGACAAGAGAAGGAGTAAATATCGAGGTACTTCTGGGGTACAGCTAACCGGCTAGCTTCCCCACCAGTCCGCCAGTCCGTCTTCACCCTTGGTAGCATTATAAGATCATCGATTTTGCCGTCTGTTGACAGCAAGGCCAAACATATTAAAGATGACGTGGTT